>CAUYON010076203.1:0-18205 GCA_963573935.1 Arctocebus calabarensis
CTCTTGGGCTTAAGCGATTCTCTTGCCTCAGCCTCCCGAGTAGCTGGGACTACAGGCGGCCGCCACAGCGCCCGGCTATTTTTTTGTTTTGCAGTTCGGCCGAGGCCGGGCTTGAACCCGCCACCTTCGGTATATGGGGCCGGCGCCCTACTCGCTGAGCCACAGGAGCCGCCCGGCATTTGATCTTCTATCAGCTAATTTATGTGTATGTGGACTGACTATTTCCCATGAGGATGGGATTTTTTTTTTTTTTTTTTTGGTTTCAGTTTTGGCCAGGGCCAGGTTTGAACCTGCCACCTTCAGTATCTGGGGCCAGCGCCCTGCCCTCTGAGCCACAGGCACCGCCCAAGGACGGGGTTATTTTTGTTCATTGCCAAGTCTACTAAGAGAGGAGAGGCTTATTCAACCTCAGAGTCCACAGGCTTGGTACTCAGAAGATATATAACACAGTATTGTCTAGGGCGGCACCTGTGGCTCAAAGGAGTAGGGCACCGGCCTCATATACCGGAGGTGGCGGGTTCAAACCCAGTCCTGGCCAAAAACTGCAAGAAAAAAAGATATATAACACGGTATTGTCTAGAGTATGTGTATATAGGAATGAATGGCCATAAGTTGAATAATAATGATAATAGTAAATGCAGCCATTGTTTCTTGAGTACAGCTGTGTGCCTAACACTGTGTTACCAGTACCCTCTCATTTCAGCCTCACAGTAAGCTGTGGGGCAAGTACTCTTACAATTTCTGTTCAGATTTACCTATGGCAAGGGAGGCTGTGAGAAACAGTCACGACTTATATGAGTTTACTAGGGCTTCCATAACAAAGTACCACAAGCTGAGTGGCTTTAACAACAGAAATTTATTGTCTTATAGTTCTGGAGACTAGAAGTCCAAAATCAAGACATTGGCTGGGTGCAGTGGCTCATGTCTGTAATCCTACCACTCTGGAAGACCGAGGTGGCTGGATTGTTTGAGCTCACAAGTTTGAGATCAGCCTGAGCAAAAGCGAGACCCTGTTCCTAAAATAGAAAACTGAGGCAAGAGGATCGCTTGAGCCCAAGAGTTGGAGGTTGCTGTGAGCTATGACACCTCTGCACTCTACCCAGGGTGACAGTGTGAGACACTGTCCCCCCCAAAAAAAAAAAAAAAAAAAAAAGGCGCGGCACACATTGCTCAGTGGTTAGTGCTGGCCGCATGCACCAGGGCTGAAAGGAGGGGGTGTTTCAAATCCGGTCCAGGCCTGCCAAACAACAATGACAAGTACAACCAAAAAACAACTGGGCATTGTGGCGGGCACCTGTAGTCTCAGCTACTTGGAAGGCTGAGGCAAGAGAATCGCTTAAGACCAAGAGTTTGAAGTTGCTGTGAGCTGTGACATCATGGCACTCTACCCAGGGCAAGAGCTTGAGACGCTGTCTCAACAAACAAACAAAAAAAGAAGTCTGAGAGGGAGCTACTGTTATCATTGTCTTTTTTTTTTTTAAGAGATGGTTTCATACTGCTGCCCAGGCTGGAGTGCAGTGGCTTGATAACTCACTACAAACTCCTGGCCTCAAGCGATGTTCCTGCTTCTTACAAAGTGCTGGTTCTTTAGGCATGAGCTACTTTGGCTGGCCTCATTGTCAAGGTTATTTGTCCTCCCACCCCCACCCCAGCTGTTGCCCTGGGTAGAGTGCCATGGCATCACAGCTATCAGCAACCTCCAACTCCTGGGCTCAAGCGATTCTCCTGCATCTGCCTCCCAAGTAGCTGGGACCACAGATCCCCGCCACAATGCCCGACTATTTTTTTGGTTGCAGCCATCTTTGCTGTTTGGTGGGCCCTGGCTGGATTTGAACCCGTCAGCTCAGGTGTATATGGCTGGCGCCTCAGCCACTTGAGCCACAGGCGCTTGTCAGGGTTTTTAAAATTATTTTTTTTGAGACAGAGTCTTGCTTGCTTTGTTTTCTCAGTAGAGTGCAGTGGTACCATCGTAGCCCATTACAACATCAAGCTTTTGAGCTCAAGTGAACCTCCTGCCTCAGCCTCCTAAGTAGCTGGGACTGCAGGTATGTGCTGCCATGCCAAGTTATGTTTTTTCTTCTATTTTTAGTAGAGACAAGGTCTTATTCTTTTTTTTTTTTTTTTGCAGTTTTTGGCTGGGACTGGGTTTGAACATGCCACCTCTGGCATATGGGGCCAGCACTCTACTCTTTTGAGCTACAGGCGCCACCCTTTTTTTTTTGAGACAGAGTCTCACTATGTCATCATTGGTAGAGTGCTCTGGTGACACAGCTCACAGCAACCTCCAACTCTTGGGCTTAAGTGATTCTCTTGCCTCAGCCTCCAGAGTAGCTGGGACTACAGGCGCCCTCCTCAATGCCCGGCTATTTTTTGGTTGTAGTTGTCATTATTTAGTAGGCCCCAAGCCAGGCTTGAACCTGCCAGCTTCGGTATATGTGGCTGGCTCCCTACTCACTGAGGTACGGGTGCCAAGCCTTATTCTTTTTTTTTTTTTCTTGAGACAGAGTCTCACTTTGTCATCCCTGGTAGAGTGCCTTGGAATTATAGCTCATAGCAACCTCTAACTCTTGAGCTTAAGTGATTCTCTTGCCTCAGCCTCCCAAGTAGCTGTGACTACAGGTGTCTGCCAAAACACCTAGCTATTCTTGGAGATGAGAGTCTCTCTAGCTCAGACTGGTCTTAAACTCGTGAACTCAGGTGATCCGCCTACCTCAGCCTCCCAAAATTCTGGGATTATAGGCATGAGCCACTGCGCCCAGCCTCAGGATCTTTTTTTTTTTTTTTTTGTGGAGACAGAGTCTCACTCGATCGCCCTTGGTAGAGTGCCATGGCGTCACACTGCTCACAGCAACCTCCAACTCCTGGGCCTAGGCTATTCTCTTGCCTCAGCCTCCCGAGTAGCTGGGACTACAGGTGCCCGCCACAACGCCCGGCTATTTTTCTGTTTTTGCAGTTCGACCGAGGCTGGGTTTGAACCCGCCACCTTCGGCACATGGGACCGACGCCCTACTCAATGAGCCACAGGCGCCGCCCAAGCCTCAGGGTCTTACTCTTGCTCAGGCTGGTCTTGAACTCCTGGGCTCAAATAATCCTCCTACTTTGGCCTCCCAGAGTGCTAGGATTACAGACATGAGCCACTGCAACCAGCCTCATTGTCCTTAGATAGATGAAGAAATAGATTCAGTGTTGGTGGACTTGCCCAAGGTCACATAGCTAGAGAATGAGAGAGTGGAGGTTTGAACCTGCTATGAAGGTTCCAGAACAGACCCTACACTTATATGAAGACAGGGGTTTCAGTGTGGGGGCCTAGGAGAGAAGACTCCACCAGGGCTGGTAGTGGCCCTGGTTCTGGGGTCCACACCCTTTTGAGTCCATAACAGGCCTGAGTGGTGGAGGCTGAGGAGTGTTCTTTGTCAAAGTGAAGGAAGCATCTTTCTCTGGAGTTTTGAATTTGGTCCTCAAAGCAGCTCTGTGAGTTCAGCAGGGTGGGAATATTCCTGTTTTTTTTTATTTTTTATTTTTTTGAGACAGAGCCTCAAGCTGTCACCCTGACCCATCACAGCTCATAGCAACCTCCAATTCCTGGGTTCAAGCGAGTCTCTTGCCTCTGCCTCTCAAGTAGCTGGGACTATAGGCGCCCACCACAATGCCTGGCCATTTTTTGGTTGAAGCTGTCATTGTTGTTTAGCGGGCCCAGGCTGGATTCAAACCCGCCAGGTCAGGTGTACATGGCTGGCGCCTTAGCCCATTGAGCCACAGGCGCTGAGCTTATTCCTGTTTTATAAATGAGCATACTGAGGCCCAGATAGTTCCCTAGTGCATCAGTATCATCTCCTGACTTCATGTTGATATTCTTCCTGCCAGAGGCAGGTGTCTTCAAGTAATTTCAGAACAGAAGCCCTTTCCGGTTCCCTTACCCACTGTTGGGTTGCTGGAAAGGTGACTAAGGGCATAAGGGGAGAGCGTAGATCCCAGTAACCAGCTCCTGACAGCGACACCATTGTTAGTAGCTGGTAGGTATTGAGCACTCACTTTGTGCCAGGAATGATGTTTATGTGTATTCAGAATCCTTCTCAACACTGTGCTTCAGACAGCCACTATAGGCACAGACATTCAGTTCATACTAACAGATGTTAGTGAGCACTGTCATGAGCCAGGCTCTAGGGTAGACCAGTGTCTGGAAGGCAGATGTGAGACAGTCGGGCTAATGTAGGAGAACAGCTAGCCTGTAGGGACAAACTGAGGAGGTGGGGAGGGTTTCCTAGAGGAAATGATAGTTAAGGTGAGGACTGAGGGTTCAATAGGATTTAGCCAGGCAAAGGCAGGGTGAAGGGAGAGTTCTGGGCTGGGAGAATAGCACCCCAGAGGCCTGAGGCAGCAAGGAGGGAATCCTGCCTATGGAACTTAAGGATGGTAAGTGTGGCAGAGGGTGGTGTATGAGGGGGCAAGGGACAGAGGAGGGCAAGGCATTCATTCATGACACTGTAGGCCAGGATAAGAGGCCCAGCCCTGAATCCTCTGATCCAGCCTCCTGCCCCTGCCTTCCACATGGTACGTTCTTATCTCTAAGACCCTCTCACACTGGCCAGTTTTGCCCAATACCTTTGGGTAGTAGGTGGAGCAGGGGTCACCATGCCCATTTTGCAGATAAGAAACAGTCTCTTAAGTTGCAGTGTTGGTCTGTCTTAACTTGGCTGGTAAGAGGGGCAAGGGGCCTCGTACTGAGCTGAGGGCCTAGATTATTTTCAGGACAGCCTGTGGGGATTCTTGGATGATGGTATGGGATAGGATAGGGGCATAGTCTGGTTTGAGGATCCCCTCAGGGTACAGAGGGAAGATGAGGATCCCCCCAAAGCTCTAAGCTGAAGAGGACTGAAAACTCCTCCCTCTTGCAGTCCATCCCCAGTGGCTGGCTCGGATGAGTCAGCCTGGATGAAGTCACCTACTTCCGCGCAGCCTGAGCCCCCTGACCTGGGAGGCGCCTGCCAGGGGCACCAGCCGAGCCTGAGGACAGGCTGGGCAGAACTCCAGGTTGCTCTGCTGCAGCTGATTTAGGGGGACTGGAGGTGTCCAGAACCACCAGAAGCAGCCGGGTGTCTGGGGCCTGGAGGCTCATAAGTCATGCTGCCTGCCGCCATTCCCTACATTGCTCCCTGAGAGGTCTGTGATGACTCGCCGGAGACTGGGCTCATCAAAATTAGTTTATGCCAAAGGAAATTAATTTCTGTCCCTCCAAGATGGGATATGGGGAAGGGAGGGCAGCTGCTCAGGCAGGCCTGTGGAAGCTCTGCAGTGGTGGTTCTCAACCTTCCTAAGGCCGCGAACCTTTAATACAGTCCAAAGGGGTCGAGACCCACAGGTTGAGAACTGCTGCTCTACAGGAAGGGGTATGATCCTAGAGTGTGTACGCAGTGGCACTGGTCAGGACCTGAAGGATTGAGGTCCTGTGCACTGTACAGATAGGGGACTGAAAGTTCAAAGGAGCTAGTTTTGGGGGCAGGAACCCAGATTTTGTTCTTTTTTGATTCTTTCTCTCTTACCTTGCACTTCCTTCTCCATTTCTGTAAATATTTATTGAGTATCTGCTATGTGCCGGGTGCTGTCCTATGTGGTATGGATGCAATGCATGAGAGAAATTGGAGCATACAGTCTGATAGGATAAGACACACTGGTAAAAGATAAATCAGAAGATATTGGCTGGAGACAGTGGCTTACACCTATAATCTTAGTACTCTGGGAGGCCTAGGCATGTGGATTGCTTGTACTCAGGAGTTCACGACCAGCCTGAGCAAGAATGAGACCCCTTGTCTACTAACAGTAGAAAAACTAGCCAGGTATTGGGCACTATGGTGGACACCTGTAGTTCCAGCTGCTCAGGAGGCTGAGGCAAGGGGATTGCTTGAGGCCAGGAGTTTGAGGTCGCTGTGAGCTATGACGTCATAGCACTCGAACCTGGGGCAACAGAGTGAGACTATCTAAAAAAAAAAAAAAAGATAACCTTTTAGTTATGGAACAGATTTTCTGAAAATCCAACCCTATCATAGCTGGCGCAGATGTCTTGGCTAGGGTAAGAAGAGAGAGCATTTCAGGGAAAGAAACCAATGAAAGTGAAGGTGGGGAGCTCCTAGCCCAGGATTCCCCTTATGAGGCTGTGCTATTGAGTGCAGCTACCTACACGTCTTAGCTTGTGATCTGGCAGTGTGGCATGACTGGACAGCCTGAGATCAATGGCTCTGTTTCCTGGAATATCTGTTTTAGTGCAGGAGACTTCAGTCACTTAATATATTATTTAAAAAAACGGTGGATTTCTTTCTTTTTTTTTTTTTTAGGTTGCAGCCACCATTGTTGTTTGGCGGCCCAGGCTGGATTCGAACCCACCAGCTCAGATGCACGTGGCTGGCGCCTCAACCCGTTGAGCCACAGGCGCCGAGCCAAAACTGTGGATTTCTTATAGGAGAATTCACAAGACTCTTTAAAGATAAAACAGGAGATGTCAAAGAAACCTTTAGTGGGGCAGCTGGCTCAGACCAAAGGATCTACTTTCACTTTTCTGGAGACTCAGAGGTCCTTTCTGGTAAAGAGTGAGCAGCTAGGTCAGTTCTTTCCCAGCTCAAGTTTACTTATGTCCCTCTCTTTGTCTGGAGCTTTCAGTAGCTCCCCATTACTCATTAACAACAGTCCTCAGTTCTTGAGTGATTACCTTAGTCTGTATGTAGTGCCTTTCTGTGAATCTTTAGAACAACCCTAGTAGCCAAATACTATTGTTCTCCCTTTTACAGATGAGGAAACAGGCTTGGAGAGAAGAGATTTTTTGTTTGTTTGTTTGAGACAGAGTCTTACTCTGTCACCGGGTAGAGTGCTGTGGTGTCATAGTTCACAGCAACCTCAAACTCTTGGGTTCAATTGATCCTTCTGTCTCAGCCTCTTGTTAGCTGGGACTACAGGTGTTCTCCACAATGTCTGGCTAGTTTTTCTGTTTTTAGTAGAGACAGGGTCTTGCTTTGCTCAGGCTGGTCTTGAACTCCTGAGCTCGAGCAATCCTCCCACCTTAGCCTCCCAAACTGCTAGTATTATAGGCATGTGCCATCATGCCCAGCCAGTAATTTTTTTTTTTTTTTTGAGAACAGGGTCTTTTTCTGTCACTTAGGCTAGAATACAGTGGTATGATCAGAGTTTACTGTAACCTTTAACTCCTGGGTTTAAGTGATCCTCCTGCCTCAACTTCCTGCTAGCTGAAACTACAGTATTGTGTACTACCATGCCCAGCTAATTATTATTTTTTTGAGACAGAGTCTCACTTTGTCACCCTTGGTAGAGTGCTGTGGTGTCATGGCTCACAGCAACCTCTAACTCTTGGGCTCAAGTGATTCTCTTGCCTCAGCCTTCCAAGTATCTGTGACAACAGGCACCTGCCACAACACCCAGCTATTTTTAGAGATGGGGATCTCATTCTCACTCAGACTGGTCTCAAACTTGTGAGCTCAGGCAATCCACCTGCCTTGGCCTCCCTGAGTACTAGGATTACAGGTGTGAGCCACCTCACCTGGCCCCCAAGCCAATGTTTTAATTTTTTTGTAGACATAGGGCCTCACTGTGTTGCTCAGATTGGTCTCAAACTCCTGGGCTCAAGTGATCCTTCTGACTCAGCCTCCCTAATTGCTAGGGTTATGGGCATGAGCCAGTATGCACAAGCCTGTTTTGTTTTTTGAAATAGAGTCTTACTCCGTTGCCTAGGCTGAACTCAAACTCCTAGGTTCAAGGGATCTTTCTGCCTCAGCCTCCTGAGTAGCTAGTACTATATAGGCCTTTGCCTCTGCTCCCAGCTCCATAATTACTTTTTTTTTTTTTTTTTTAGAGACAGAGTCTTACTTTATTGTCCTCAGTAGAGTGCCGTTGGAGTCACACAGCTCACAGCAACCTCCAACTCCTGGGCTTAGGCAGTTCTCTTGCCTTAGCCTCTCTAGTAGCTGGGACCGCAGGCACCCACCACATCGCCCAGCTATTTTTTGTTTTTGCAGTTCAGCTGGGACAGGCTTGAACCTGCCACCCTCGGTATATAGGGCTGGCACCCTACTCACTGAGCCACAGGTGCCATCCCATAATTAATTTCTTGATGGACAACTGGCATTTTCTTCATATTATGTAAAGTTCCTTTAGAAAAGTTTGCTGTGTCCTGGCGCAGTAGTTCATGCCTGTAGTCCTAGCACTCTGGGAGGCTGAGGCAGGTAGATTGCCTGAGCTCAGGAGTTCGAAACCAGCCTGAGCAAGAGGGAGACCCCCATCTCTAAAAATAGCTTACACCCAAGAGTTTGAGGTTGCTGTGAGCCATGATGCCCTGGCACTTTACCAAGGGCAACAAGGTGAGACTGTCTCAAAAAAAAAAAAAGGAAAGAAAAGTTTGTTGTTTTTATTGATCCATTACCTATTATTTACAAAGAGTAGCTGTATACATAGCTTCAAGCAAGGCCCCTAGCTCCCTTCCAAACAGACTATTGCCCCAAATCTTTCCTGAGTAGGAATTTGGGAGCTGCCTCTGTCCCGCCACACCGGTGCGTGCATACATGTATGTACATGTGTGTACACACACACACACTCACGCACACTCACGCACACCTCCTTTCATGGAAGTGTTGTCTTCAGTCACCTTCACAGGGGAGACCAGGTCTGAGTAGCATTGGCAGAAAGATAGAGCAGGCAGGGAAAATACACCTGAGGTGGGAGGGGATAGGGGCCACTCCTTAAAGATCTGCAACCTTGGCTCGACGCCTGTGGCTCAAGTGGCTACGGTGCCAGCTACGTACACCTGAGCTGGCGGGTTTGAATCCAGCCTGGGCCTGCCAAACAACAATGATGGCTACAACCAAAAAATGGCCAGGCATTGTGGCGGGCGCCTGTAGTCCCAGCGACTTGGGAGGCGGAGGCAGGAGACTCGCTTGAGCCCAGGAATTGGAGGTTGCTGTGAGCTATGATGCCATGGCACTCTGTCCAGGGTGACAGATTGAGGCTCTTTCTCAAAAAAACAAAAACAAAAACAAAAACTGCAACCTTTCCTGCCCCCCTCCTTTTTTTTTGCAGTTTTTGGCCAGGTCTGGGTTTGAACCTGCCACCTCTGGCATATGGGTCTGGCACCTTACTCTGTTGAGCCACATGCACCCCCCACCCCCTTTTAAGAATTGTTACCCAGGCCAGTCTCAAACTCCTGTGCTCAAGGGATCCTCAGCCTCCTGAGTAGTTGAGACCACAGGTACATGCCCATTCTTTTTTTCTTTGAGACAGAGCTTCAAGCTGTCACCCTGGATAGAGTGCTGTGGCATCACCACAGCAACCTCCAATTCCTGGGCTCAAGCGAGTCTCTTGCCTCTGCTCCCAAGTAGTTGGGACTACAGGCGCCGCCACGACGCCCGGCCTTTTTTTGGTTGCAGCCGTCATTGTTGTTTGGCGGGCCTGGGCTGGATTCGAACCCGCCAGCTCAGGTGAGCCACAGGCGCCGAGCCAGTACATGCCCATTCTTTAGGCTATTGTCTGAGTCCAGTTCAGGGCTGGGTAAACTGGACTGAAGTGCCAGTGGCCGCATCCTAAGGCTGTTCTTTCCAGGGTGTGCGATCCATTCTTTGGAAGCGCAGAGACAGCCAGCATGAGACTGGGGCTTAGTTGTATCTCCTTCTAGGGCACAACCAATGAAGAGGAGCTTCTGGAGGAAGATGCCCTGTCCAGGGGACGAGGAAGGGCCCTTTGGTTTGGCTGGTCCACTGGGTGCAGATGTCCCTCTCCATCCAGATCTCTCCATTGGCTGGGGTCTGAGCGGAAGTCTGGAAACCTTGGATGAAAGCCAGAGAAACTAATCAGTTAGCTGGAAAATTGGGGATAAGAAGAGAGAAATAGGGCAGCAGATCCAAAAAGGACCTATCTTTTTGGTTTGTGATGCCTGAGAAATTCAAGAGACCCTCCCCCTTTCTTTTTTTTCTTTTTTTCTTTTTTTTTGTAGAGACAGAGTCTCACTTTATCACCCTCAGTAGAGTGCCATGGTGTCACACAGCTCACAGCAACCTCCAACTCCTGAGCTTGAGCGATTCTCTTGCCTCAGACTTCCGAGTAGCTGGGACTATAGGCGCCCGCCACAACACCCGGCTATTTTTCTGTTTTGCAGTTCAGCCGAGGCTGGGTTTGAACCCACCACTTTCAGTATATGGGGCTGGCGCCCTACTCAATGAGCCACAGGCGCCGCCGACTCTCCCCCTTTCTTTTGGAGACAGAGTCTAACTCTGTGCCCTGGGTAGAGTGCCATGGCACCATCATAGCTCACAGCAATCTTGAATTCCCAGGCTCAGATGATCCCCTTGCATCAGCCTCCTGAGTAGCTGGGATTATAGGTGCCCACCACAATTCCCAGCTAGTTTTTCTATTTTTAGTAGACATGGGGTCTCGTGCTTGCTCAGGCTGATCTTGACCTCTTGAGCTCATGCAATCCACCTGTCTTGCCCTCCCAGAGTGCTGGGATTACAGGCATGAGCCACTAGCCTGGTCCCTCAAGAGACCCTTTGCCTGGTGGGACATGGAGACCTGGGAACCCATGGGCCTTAATGTGGCCCTCTTTCCATAGCCCCATGTGCCCAAGGACAGCAGACATCTAGCAGCAAGTGACAGAGCAGATAGTATGCAGTTTAGGGAGGGAAAATAGCTCTCTCCCTTAAGTATTGTGAGTCCAGCCATCCTGCTTATGCTTTTAGTTATTCACTCAATAATATTTCTTCTTCTTCTTTTTTTTTGAGACAGATCCTCAAGCTGTCACCCTGGATAGAGTGCTGTGGCATCACAGCTCACAGCAACCTCCAATTCCTGGGCTCAAGGGAGTCTCTTGCCTCCACCTCCCAAATAGCTGGGACTACAGGTGCCTGCTACAACGCCTGGCCATTTTTTGGTTGCAGTTGTCATTGTTGTTTGGCAGGCCTGGGCTGGATTTGAACCCACTAGCTCAGCTGTACGTGGCTGGCACCTTAGCCCCTTGAGCCACAGGTGCCGATCCTCTTTTGTTGTTGTTGTTGTTGAGGCAGAGTTTCACTTTATCACCCGTCGGTAGAGTGCTGTGGTGTCATAGCTCACTGCAACCTCAGACTCCTGGGCTCAAGAGATTCTCTTGCCTCGGCCTCCCAAGTAACTGGGACTATAGGCACCCACCACAATACTCAGCTGTTTTATAGAGGTGGGATCTTGCTCTAAGCTCAGGTGATCCACCCACCTTGGCCTCCCAGAGTGCTGGGATTACAGGTGTGAGCCACTGCACCAAGTCGAATAATATTTTTGAGAGCCTCTGTGGGCCAGGTGTTGTGCTATAGGCTGGGCTCTGGGACCCAGAATAAACATGTCCCCCTGAGTGTCCTCTAGGGACTCATCATCAGGAATGGGGAGCCAAACCAGTTGGTAGCTGATGGATTTAGAGTTGGGGATGCTCATGCAAAGGCCCCTAACCTGGCTTGAGAGGCTAAAGAAGGCTGCCTGTGAGACATGACTTGCTGGCTTCTAACTATAGCTCCACCACTTACTAGCTGTGTGATCTTGGAAGAATTATTTAACCTTACTGTGCTTTGCTTTCCCCATCTTTAAAATGGGAATGATAATAATAGTACTATTTCGAGCCAGGCACAGTGGCTCATGCCTGTAATCCCAGCACTTGGGAGGCTGAGGTGGGTGGACTGCCTGAGCTTATAGGTTCAAAACCAGCCTGAGCCAGAGTGAGACCTCATCTATAAAATAATAATACTAATAATAATAGTACCTATTTCAAAGGGCTGTTGTGAGGATTTAATGAGTTAATACGTGTAAAACCCTTAGAATAGCGCCCCGCATGCAGTAAATGCTCTGTAAGTGTTAAATAAAAAATAAAAACAGCTATCACTTGAATGAGTAGGACTTGGCAAGCAGATAGGTGAGAAAGAGTGTCCTAGGCAAAGGGACAAGGGCTTGGATGTGAGACAGCAGGCTCCTCCAGGGAACTTCCTTGTGTTCTCTATGTCACCTGATGGCAGCGACTGTCCTGGTCTAAGACTTGGGACGGTAACTCTGCCCTCTCTCCTCTACTTCCTCAATGTAGTCTCGGGGCTGCTCAGACCTTGGCCTGAGATGTGACTGGGTCCATGGAGTGACTGATTACCTCTGACAGGACTGAGGCTCCCCAGGAGCCTACCGTAGGCTGGGCAGTGCTAGGAGGTGTAGGGGATTCACCTGTGAGCATTTGGGGGCTCCCTGTTTGACAGGAAGCATAGAAGACTAATAGGTCCAGCTTAGGGGTCCGGAGGGCTTCTCTGGGAAGTGTTCTCTGAATAATGTCTAAGGGAAAATGAAAATTCTCCAGACAACGGGTGGGGGTGAAGTTCTAGGCAAAGGGACCGATCTGTGCAAAGGGAGAGAGGAGGGAGAGAGAGAGAGATCCTGACTTATAGGAGAATCAAAAAGACTTTGAGGCGGCGCCTGTGGCTCAAAGGAGTAGGGCACCAGTCCCATATGCCGGTGGCGGGTTCAAACCCAGCCCGGCCAAAACACACACACACACACACATACACAAAGACTTTGAGTATTCGAGTGGTAAGTTTAAGCTCTGTCTTGGGGAGCCCTCTCTGGGTAGGTTTATCAGGTTAGTGTTGCCCTCTGACCCAAGCACGGGTAGTGGCCTAAGAGGTTAAAGTCCAGACTAGCTCCAGGACCAGTGCAGGAGCTGGGGGTAGGGGCGCCAGTTGCTCAGGTCCCTCCCTCCCACTCCAGATCTGGGAGTGTTTGGCAAAGCAACAACGCAGCCTTTGTGTCCCTCTGTGGGTCTAGGCACATCTGGCCCAGCCTAGGCGGCTACTGGTTTCACTGTCCTGTGATCTCAGCCAGGCTGTACAGGGTGGTGCAGGCAGGGTCTGCTTCCTTAGGGTCCTCCATGTGACTGCCTGGTGTCCCCTGTACCTCCGTAATGCTCCTCTGGTAGGGATGTCTTTGCCACCCCACATAGGACATGGTACGTATGGGACTGGCAGTGTGGACCCACAGCAGGGAGTGGTGGGTGGGAGTTTGCATGGGGTTGGGTGGCACATCCAAAGACTCCAGTGTGGTACAGCCTATGCCCGAGGGGTATCCCAGGGAGATTCTGGGTGTGAGGGGTCTGTGCTTGAGCACGTGAGCAGCTCCTTAGTCTGCTCAGAACACAGTGCTGCTGTGTTGGCTGTGCCAACAACGAGACCTCTCTCTCGGTGCATAATGTCCCCTCTGTATTGTCTGCTGCACCGCTGTGGTGACGATGATTTTTAAGGCCCAAATGCTTTTCATGGGTGGGGGTGGGACAGGATGAAGGCTTTCTGGGAAGGGCAAGAGCTCCTGGTCTGAGTTTCTGTGTGGGGAGGTCGGTTATGCGTTTGGGGTCACCCCCTGCACACTCACAGGACCTATGGGGCAGGAGAGGCAAGTCAGGGACTGCCAGAAGTCTCTAGCATAACCCCTTACCGTGAAGTCATGTGGTCCCTGCCCTGCTCCAAGCCCTCTTCCTTCACCCTGCCCACCCAGACTTCAAAGGAACTCTCTCCTCGCCCTCCTTTTGGCCACTGCTGTGTCCACTGATCCAGACTTTCTGCTTGTCTACCACTAGTCTTTCTTGCTGTGGAGCCACTAGACCAGCAGTTGTCAACCTTTTTGTTCTCAGGATTCCCTTACCAACTTAATAATTATTGAGGAACAAAAAGCTTTTTTGTTACATGGGTTATATATATCCATCAAGGTTTATCATCTTGGAAATTATATTTTAAAAAAATTAAAAACATATAGTTATGCATTCATTTAAAAATAATAGTAATATCTTACAGCCATATCACCCTGAAGGTGCCCAATTTTGTTTGATCTCAGAAGCTAAGTAGGGTCAGGTCTGGTTAATACTTGAATGGGAGATAGCCTTGGACTACGGAGTGCTGTAGCCTTTTTGCTGTAGCCTGTAGAAAAATGTAATGTGCTAGGTTTAAAGCTAGGTAAAGTGCTAGGGTACAGGGATCACCCCTGTAATCCTAGCATTCTTGGAGGCTGAGGTGGGAGGATGGCTTGAGCTCAGGAGTTCTTGACCAGCCTGACCAAAGGGAGATCCCATTTCTACTAAAAAATAGAAATATTAGCCAGGTATCGGGAGCATCTGTGGTACTAGCTACTCAGGAGACTGAAGCAGAAGGGTCGCGTGAGTCCAGGAGTTTGAGGTTGCTGTGAGCTAGGCTGAGGCCATGGTGCTCAAGCCTGGACAACAAGAGTGAGACTGTCTAAAAATAAATAAATAGGGCAGCACCTGTGGCTCATCAAGTAGGGCACTGGCCCCATATACCGAAGGTGGTGGGTTCAAACCCAGCCTCGGCTGAACTGCAAAACAGAAAAATAGTTGGGTGTTGTGGCAGGCGCCTGTAGTCCCAGCTACTCGGGAGGCTGAGGCAAGAGAATCGCCTAAGCCCAGGAGTTGGAGGTTGCTGTGAGCTGTGTGATGCCAGGGCACTCTACTGAGGGAACAAAGTTAAGACTCTGTCTCTACAAAAATAAATAAATAAATAAATAAATAAATAAAATAAACAAACAGTAATAATTCCATTACATGTTATCATATATATATTTATTTGATTTGATTTTTTTGAGACAGTCTCACTATTTGCCATCGGTAGAGTGCTGTGGCATCACAGCTCACAGCAACCTCCAACTCCTGGGCTTAGACGATTCTCTTGCCTCAGCCTCCTGAGTACCTGGGACTACAGGGGCCCACCACAATGCCTGGCTATTTTTTTTGTTTCATTTTGTCCGGGGCTGGGTTTGAACCTGCCACCCTTGGCATATGGGGCCAGCGCCTTACCCACTGAGCCACTGGCACCACCCTGTCATATATATTTTTATCAAAAATATATTTTCTAGGGAGATGCCTGTGGCTCAAAGGAGTAGGGCGCCGGCCCCATATACCAAGGGTTCAAAAAAGAAAAAAAAAATATATATGTATATAATGGGTGTCCATACTTCAGTGGTTAGGGTGCCAGCCACATGCTCCATAGCTGGTGGGTTCGAACCTGGCCCAGGCCTGCTAAACAAACAAACAAAAATAGCCAGGCATTGTGGTTGGTGCCTGTAGTCCCAGCTACTAGGTAGGCTGAGGCAAGAGAATCACTTGAACCCAAGTTTGAGGTTGCTGTGAGCTATGACATCTCAGCCCTCTACAGAGGGTGACACAGTGAGATTCTGTTGCAATTTAAAAAAAAAAAAAAGAAAAGAAAAATGTATTTTCTAGAATAGAACAAAATTAGTAAGAAGAGTAACATTGTTTTTACATTTTTGCAAGTCTCATTAATATCTGGCTTAGATGGCTCGGTGCCTACAGCATAGTGGCTAGGGTGCCAGCCACATACACTGGGGCTGGCTGGTTGGAACCCAGCCCGGGCCTGCCAAACAACAATGGCAACTACAAAAAAAAAAAAAAAAAATAGCCCAGTGTTGTGTCAGGTGCCTGTAGTCCCAGCTACTTGGGAGGCTAAAGCAAGAGAATCACTTAAGCTCCAAAACTTGAGGTTGCTGTGAGCTGTGATGCTATATCACTCTACCAAGGTGACAGGGTGAGACTCTGTCTCAAAAAAAAAAAAAATCTGGTTTAGAGCAAAAAGGCTGCCTCGGGCTGGTCTGCATTCTCATATCTGTTTTTGCTTTCAACCTGTTTATATGTGTGGGTGTGTATACATACTTATACACACACACACATATATATATACACACACATATATACATTTGTTGTTGTTGAAGTATGTGAATAAAACTTGGCCTCACACAGATTTATAGTTGGAGGAGTGAGGAGTATTTTAATAGGCTTTTCTGATAATTTGCTACCACACCAAAACTTGACAAGACTTGATAGTTTCCTAAAGGTTAGTTAACATTTAGAGTCTAAAGCCATATCGATGAACATTTCATAATTCTGTTACATTATTAAATTCCAACTTTGTCTGATACATATCTTATCTTTGTTTTTTGTGGTTTTCTTTTTGAGACAGAGTCTTACTTTGTCCCCCTCGGTAGAGTGCTATGGTGTCATAGCTCACAGCAACTTCAAATTCTTGGGCTCAAGCAATCCACCACCTTGGCCTCCCAGAATGCTAGCATTATAGGCCTGAGCTGCCTTACCCAGCCTGAACCCAAGAGTTTGAGGTTGGGCTGCAAGTTTAACTATGCCAAGGCACCCTAACTCAGGTGACAGAGTAAGTCTCTGTCTCAAAATAAATAAAATTAAAAAAAAAAAGAAAATGTTGGTTCACTGAGTTATAATGAAGATCTCTCAAATGTCAACACATTTCTTAGCATAGTAAATAATCACATCCATTGATATCACCACCAATTTTATAAAAAATGTATCAGAAAGCTGTCAAGCTTATAGTGATGTATACAAGAATTCCAAAATTTGAATTTTCACTTAAAAAGTAGAATTTTAGTTAGGCACAATGGTGCATGCCCATTGTCCCAGCTACTTGGGAGACTGAGGCAGGACGATCCCATGAGCCCAGAAGTTTGAGTCCAACTTGGGAGACATAGAGCAAGACCCTATTCTTTGAGCCTTTAAAAATTATTTTTTGCAGTTTTTAGCTGGGGCTGTGTTTGAACCCACCATCTCCAGCATATGGGGCTGGCACCCTACTCCTTTGAGCCACAGGCACTGCCCAAGACCCAATTCTTAAAAAAAAAAAAAAGAGAGAGAGAGAATTTTATTATTGGAAATAAATACTGTTAGTTGTTTCCCTTGAAGTGATTGGTTTACTTTATTATTTGTGAGAGAATAACTGTTAAATATCCAAGTCTAAAGTTTGTCAGTCTTTCTATCAAGTTAAAAAAGAATTCCATAGGCTTGGCGCCTGTGGCTCAGTGGGCTAATGCGCCAGCCACATACATCTGAGCTGGTGCGTTTGAATCCAGCCTGGGCCCGCCAAACAACAATGACGGCTGCAACCAAAAAATGGCCAGGCGTTGTGGCAGGCGCTTGTAGTCCCAGCTTCTTGGGAGGCAGAGGCAAGAGACTCGCTTGAGGCCAGGAATTGGAGGTTGCTGTGAGCTATGATGCTATGGTACTCTATCCAGGGTGACAGCTTGAGGCTCTGTCTGAAAAAAAAAAAAAAAAAAAAAGAGTTCCATAAAAAAGCAGCTAGTTCAGCTCACAAACAATGGCATAAACGCTTTTCCTTGAGACAACCAGCATACTTAGGTATGTTATAGAAGTGCTTTATATGAATTTCCCATATATGTGAATTTCTGTGAACATCAAATGAATTTAACAAAAAGGTAAATAGGTATGTACTCAGGGGTTGAGATTTAATAAAATGACTAATTTCTGTTTCTTCTTTTTTCTTTTTTTTTTTTGTTTTTGGAGACAGAGTCTCATTTTGTCAACCTTGGTAGAGTGTCGTGGCATCATAGCTCACAGCAACTTCAAACTCTTGGGCTAAAGCAATTCTGTTGCTTCAGCCTCCAAAGTAGCTGGGATAACAGGTGCCCGCCACAACGCCTAGCTATTTTTAGAGGTGGGGGCTCTCACTGTGGCTCAGGCTGGTCTTGAACCTGTGAGCTTGGCCAATCCACCTTCCTCCGCCTCCCAGAGTGCTAGGATTACAGGCGTGATCCACCATGCCCCACCAATGACTAATTTTATTGCTCACTTCAACAAGGAAGCCAAGCGAAACCAACTTTTTCTTTTAGATGCAAGTGACTAGGGGTGCCACATAGGACTCCTACAGTTTAGTGTCATTGCCTTGATTAGTGCTAAGGCACCAACAGTTTTATCCACTATTGCTTTTGCAGCATCTGTGCAAATGTCCACATGTGAAAATAATGTCTTACTGTTATTAGTAAAATAATTTGACTTTATCTACCCCTGTAATGGTCTAGGAGACTCCCATAGGGTCCATGTACTCTGCTTTAAGAATTTCTGAACTATTTATTCTGTCTTTTCTGCTCTCAGTGGTGATGAACTTTGTCTTACATATTTCACTGATTAGGACACTGAGGTCTAGCAGCGGCCCACGTGGGTCCTCATCTCTCATTCTAGCATTTTTTTTTTTTTTGTAGAGACAGAGTCTCACTTTATCGCCCTGGGTAGAGTGCCATGGCGTCACACTGCTCACAGCAACCTCCAGCTCTTGGGCTTAAGCGATTCTCTTGCCTCAGCCTCCCTAGTAGCTGGGACTAC
>CAUYON010076211.1:0-11388 GCA_963573935.1 Arctocebus calabarensis
TTGTGGCGGACACCTGTAGTCCCAGCTGCTTGGGAGGCTCAGGCAAAATTATCACTTGAGCCCAAGAGTTTGAGGTTGCTGTGAGCTGTGACACCACAGCACTCTACCAAGAGTGACATAGTGAGACTCTGTCTCTAAAAAGATTAAATAACACACACACAAAAAATAACTGCTTCTGAAATATTTTAAATGTACTTAAGAACATTAGATAGACAGAAACTCAAGGAAATCCAGAAACTCTGCCCCAAAATTCATTTTCTTACTTTTGTTCTAATGGCTATTTTGAAACTTCAGTTGCTAACATTAAATGCTCTTTTTTCTTTGAAAAATGACAACTCTCCAGAACGGTTCCCTCATCATCAGGCCCTGGGCTGGACAGCAGCGATGGGTGGACAGGAACATGGTAATATTAGGATTTGCAATTCCAGAGGAAGCAAGTCAAACAGGAAACCATGATTGTGTGATAAATACTGGAAGGAGGTAAGCACGCTGCGCTTAGAACATACTTTAGAGACCGAAAACAGAAATGTCTTTGCTAGGACAAGAGGCAGAAGGAACTCCAGTGGAAGGCCTAGAGGTACAGAAGAGACAGCTTCACACATATGAGAAATTACAGGGAGAAGCTGGGGTGGAAACCGCACAGGGAGGGCCTAGAGGCACAGACGTGGATCAGGCAGGTCCCAGTGGACCACGTGAGGGAGACTGGCATCCATCCTGGAGGCATGGAACACTCCTGCAGGGATATCAGCTGGGAGGGACATGACCCATTTGTTTTATAGAAAGTCTCCCTGGCTGCAGGGGAGAGGAAAAAAACTGGGGGATAGGCTCGGCGCCTGTGGCTCAGCGGGCTAAGGCACCAGTCACGTATACCTGAGCTGGCGGGTTCGAATCCAGCCTGGGCCCGCCAAACAACAATGACGGCTGCAACCAAAAAATGTCCAGGCGTTGTGGCGGGTGCCTGTAGCCCCAACTACTTGGGAGGCGGAGGCAAGAGACTCGCTTGAGCCCAGGAATTGGAGGTTGCTGTGAGCTGTGATGCTACAGCACTCTATCCAGGGTGACAGCTTGAGGCTCTGCCTCAAAAAAAAAAAAAAAAACTGGAGGAGAAAGCGAGATCCCTTTGGGAGCTGCAGCAATGAGCCTGCTGAGCGGAAGGGTCTCCACTGGGGCGGGGCACGGGAGAGGGATGAGGGTGGGCTGAGGAGGGAGCGAAGCTAGAGGTAGAAGCTACAGGCATAGTGAAGACATTTGAGAAGTCTGACTTGCACATCTGGAGGAACCCGATGCCTTGTGGATCAGAGAGAGACACACCAGTGACTGTCTCCCCAGCCACTTCGACAGAGGGCTCTGGACTCGAGGGAGGATCAGAGCTAGAAACAGGAGAACAGGATCCATCCTGACACAGGAGGTTGCCGACGACCAGGGAGTGAACATCAGCTGGAGAACAGGTGACAGAGGGGGAAGAAACAGACGGAGAAGAGCAGGAGGAACAGGCAAGGAAGAAGGAAGCCTCGGAGGACGGCAAAGAGGTGGAGTCTGCAGCAAACAGAGCGGAGGCAGCAGCTCGACGAGATGGGGGGTGCCCAAGGGTTCCGAAAATATCAAGGAAAACAGACTGGGAAATAGCTTCTAGAAAATGTCTCCAATGTGCTGTGTCTGGACACATAGTAGGGAATACAGGATTTTAAGATGACACTGAGGCAGGGGAATTGACAAATAACTTCAAAGAAAACACGTAAGATGGGATCTCAACACTCCCTTACCTAAGGGAAGGGAAACTGTCACAAAGTACAAAAGATTTGCTTTTCTACACTTGCAACTTCTCTGGCTTGAAACTAAACATGCAAACCCTTGGTGTAAAGACAAGATAGTAAAATATAGTTTTGTCATAATACAAAGTCTGGACTATGAGGCTAACAGACTGGGAAGAGGAGAACGTGGCACGTTATTTTGACTTGTGCTTCCTTCGGGACAGCAAAAGCCCTATGCTTATATCAATATTTACTGTAATACAATTGACACACACTCACCCAGGGATCCAGGGAGGGGTTTCGCAAAGGTAATGATATATAAGTACAACAGTAGCAAAAATCACATGCTCTGCCTAGGGGGAAGCTGCCTTGAGACGTTCAGTCTTCACGTAACCCTAGTTAAACCCTGTTAGTACAAAAGGCTTCTCGCTAGTATTACCAAGATAGCACAGCACTTAGGATGAGATTTTTTGATGTAATTGCCTCATAAGCTTATTCTGTCCTAAGAAATAGTAATAACCAGCAATGTAGGAAGATGATACCAGAAGGAATAGTGAATATTAAAGTCTATTACTGTCTATTACAGCTGTTTCCTTACTTAAATCAATTTCATTCACACAAACTCATATGGGGGTGTGAGTGAGACAGAGAGACACGTTTCCAGGGGATTCTCACTTCACGTTTTCCTTACAGGGCAGTGGGGAATAAAATCAATGTTTTTATCAAAACATTTTCAGGCTGGTGCAGGTTTGCTTTATTACTATTTGGGGAACAATGGGGAATAATGTGAATCAGATGGAAGAATGTTGCTCTTCAGTCTGACATTTTAAGTCCCCCCATAGCATTCAACGTTTTCTGCACAGGAAACGTTTGAGAAGGTGGTACAAAATTTTAGTTTACTTTTAAAGCAACCAAGATAATGTAAGTTCCATGAGAGAAGGGAATGCATTGTTTTATTTATCACAGTCTCCCTAGGATCCAACACATTTTCCGATTATACAGTAGGTGATCAATAAACAACGGTGGGAAGAATACTGTCCTGTGGAAGACTATTCAGTTGGCCAAAACAAAAGACTTAATAAGGAATAATGTGCCTTGTAAACTTACTATGGAGAATTTCTCATGTAGTCCTTTGTGGGACCAACACTAATAGATTAGTTAATGATTTGGCAATAAGTAAAAGTTATTATTCAATAATATCAATGCAATACCTACTCTAACAGATCAGCTTTTATATTTATCTTACATCAGTAAATGTTTTTATGTCCCAACCTTTTCTTGTGCAAGATTTTCCTAGTTCAAGTTTATAGTGTTCTCGTGATGTTGTGGAAATTCATTTGTTATTTACTATTAACTTGTCATACATTTGGTAAATAAAAATAGTAAATCAATGCTCAATGACCTTTCAGAATAGGTCACCTCTATACCGACTACCCATTGAGCTCAAGAGCACATTTTCTGGCTCGGCGCCTGTGGCTCAGCGGGCTAAGGTGCCAGCCACGTACACCTGAGCTGGTGGGTCCAAATCCAGCCCGGGCCCGCCAAACAACAATGACGGCTGCAACCAAAAAATGGCCAGGCGTTGTGGCGGGCGCCTGTAGTCCCAGCTACTTGGGAGGCGGAGGCAAGAGACTTGATTGAGCCCAGGAATTGGAGGTTGCTGTGAGCTGTGATGCCACAGCACTCTATCCAGGGTGACAGCTTGAGGCTCTGTCTCAAAAAAAAAAAAGCACATTTTCTTTAAAAATGGGATCAGATACTATATTCACAGGAGTGGTCTTCACGCTCTGCACAGCTTGTTTTCTACATTTTTTCAACAGAGATTTTTTTCAATGAAGAAAGACATTTGAACATTTTAGATATCATTTCCATACTATACAACTTGCTAGTAATTTTATCTAGGTTAATTCTAAAATATAGGGATCTGAGTATCAATGAAAACAAAAAAAACCCCACAAACTCTGAATTTTAAACAGCTCTTTTCCACAAATTGTCAGGTCTAAATAAATTATAAATTATATGGCATATAATGAAATTTAGCTTTATTCAGATTCTAAGATTAACTATCAGATCAGGAGGATGGGTGGAGGGCGAGTAATTGGTGGGACCACACCTACGGTGCATCTTACAAGGGTACATGTGAAATTTACTAGGTGTAGAAAATAAATGTCTTAACATAATAACTAAGAAAATACAGTGCAGGCTATGTTAACCACTTTGATGAAAACATTTCAAATTGTATATAAAACCAGCACATTGTACCCCATGATTGCATTAATGTACACAGCTATGATTTAATTAAAAAAAAAAAAAAATCTGTATACAACTTATGTTTAACTTTCAAATACTCCAGAATACAACAAAGTATCTTTTTACTTATTCTGGAAAATAGATAATCTCACGCTTCAGGAGAGAATGCCTGTGTTTTTTAATTCACTGCAGCACACATTTATAAAAAAAAGCAGGGTGTTATGCAATAGGGATGACTGAAAGAGCAGGCACTTGAAGGCACAGGCTCAGCCTCATAGTGAAGGAGAGAGGGCAGACCAGGGAAAGAGAAGGAAACATACTATTGCTGAGCTCTGGAGAAAACACCAACAGGAAAGCAAGCCAGGCTATTCCCTCCTCGGGACCTTAGAAGAAACATCCCACATAGCTGAACAAAGGCAATTGTTTCTCCTAGGACGACCAGCTCCCAGGTACAGCTCTTCAAAGGAAGGCCTGGCCCTGTTTTCAAGAAGAGAACTGAAGTCCAGGAGCCTTTGAGACCCTCGTGCTCTACGTGGAGCTGCCGATAGGAATCAGCGTGCTCAGGTTGGAGTACGTTGGAATTAAAAGCACACATCAGCATCTGCTGACAAAATGATAAAACCACAGAAAGTAAAGATCATTTATGGTGATTTGGGGTAAGGTCCCGGAACCTGCCATTCTCGGCCCAATGTTAGGACAGAAATTCACTCTTATTACAACTTTACATGGTAGAGCCTTTGCACTTTTTAAACGTGTGTTTTCATTTCTTTACCTCATTGCACTTGCTTATTCTTCTTGCAACAATAAGCTGGATCATTCCTCGTTTATTCCCTTCAGTAGACATGGACCTTCTTAGGGTTTCCATGGCATCTTGGTTTGTCTTACCCAACAGGGATTCTCCATTTACTGCCACCAGCTGATCATTCACCCGAAGCCTTCCATCCTGGGAAGAAAACAGGTAAAAAATAAGTGCTGTTAAGTAGCCTGCTATAAAAGAAATAGCATTCCCTTTAGTTTAAAAAATAAATAAAAAGCAGAAACAGGAGAGGGGGACTTTAATCCTAATGGATTATACCCAATTGAGGACTAGCATAATAACCGTCTAAGCCAGCATTGTAGCCTGTGTCTATTTCAATCATTTATACATTTGTAAATCAAGTCATTATCATAATCTGTTTACCAAAATAGCATACTAATGCAAAGGACACAAAGTGATTACTTTCTTGCTTCCAGAAACACCCAGAGAGGTTATTTACAACCCAAGAGGGGCGAAAGCTGAAGGCTACTAGACAGTGGCAGAGAAGTGCTACCTCCACAAACAGCCAGGAAATTGTATCTAGGCTGAGAAACAGAGCAAGGGACCCACACTGCGGGCGTGGAGGGGAAGAGACGAGCATTTACTAAATGCCAGCTCTGTGCAAGGGCCTCCCCTGAGTCTTTGCATAGATTATCTTCCCTTGGCTAGTGTGACTATGGGTTGTAGGTTCTGTGTGATTAAAACAACGTAAGAGGTGAAGTCAGCAACTGTGTTCACACTGAGATTTCTCCAAGTTGTTCGATCTTGAATGGGGTGTTGGGAAGAAACCAGTAAATGTCAGCTAACTGTGTTAAGTTGTCCAGAATAGGCATAGGGGCTTGGCGCCTGTGGCTCAAGTGGCTAAGGCGCCACCTGAGCTGGCGGGTTCAAATCCAGCCCCGGCCCACCAAACCACAATGACGGCTGCAACCAAAACATGGCTGGGCATTGTGGTGGGCGCCTGTAGTCCCAGCTACTTGGGAGGCGAAGGCAGGAGACTCGCTGGAGCCCAGGAATTGGAGGTTGCTGTGAGCTGTGTTGCCACAGCACTCTAAACCAGGGTGACAGCTTGAGACTCTGTCTCAAAAAAAAAAAAAAAAGACACAATAGGCATAGGGATAAAATGGCACATTTTTTTTCTTTTCTTTTTTTTTTGCAGTTTTTGGCCAGCGCTGGGTTTGAACCCACCCCTCCGGTATATGAGGCTGGCGCCCTATTCCTGGAGCCACAGGCGCCGCCCTGAAATGGCACACTTTTGTGGATGAGCGTAGCCTGCTGCAGTTGACATCTACTTACTTTAGACGCGGCTCCTCCGTTGATAATGGACTTCACAAAGATTCCCAAATCTGCGTGGTTCTCTTTTGACCGGTTACCTTTCACGCTGACGCCGAGACCAGCAGACCCCGAATCGTTCAGTGGAACTTCAAATGTCAGAAATTCCCTGGTGCCATCAGGTGTGAGAACAATATCCTCATCTTCTGGTTTCTAATAGGGAACAAAATTGCAGGGCACATTATGTTCTCGTGTTTCTCTGGCTTGCTTTTAAAGACAGCAGTTCTTTAATCAGAACAGGCACTGTATTTCCAGCAAAGTTTCACTACAGGGCATCGGCAGCACTTCCAGACGATTCCTGGAACCAGCTGTTAATATTTTTATGTGGCACTTAATTCATTATGGAAACAAGCCTCCACCAGATTTGAGAAATACAGGGAAAAGATGTCGTGAAAGTCCTGATGACGTATAGATGCCTAGAGATTTGGGATTGTCTTTTTCTGTCTGTTTACGTATTCTAAACCACAAGAGAAAAACAGTAACAACAGGAGCTCAAACAAACCACTGTAATTCATTTGCCCCCTTTTATTTTTTATTACAAATTACCAGTGTTATGACTAGTTTAATATCCACTGATGGTGTATCGTTTTTATTCACCAACAACTGCAAAGCCTGATGCTACAAGGTGAGCAGGAAAAGGTATTTCGGTTCAGAGCCACTGAAGAGTTTTAACCTTCAACATCCATGAGATAAAGTGGAGACAACATCAGATGAAATTTTCCACAACACTGTACCAAGTAGGGCATCCGAGTAATATTGTTTAACTAGTTACTTGTGTATCAAGTTTTAGTTTCGTAGTTGCAGCCACCACGGAAGACGACTGCTTTATAGTTGAACAGATTCGGGGAACAGGGGAATGTACAAATTCTTGTTTCTTTCCCTTAAAACAGAAGAAGAAATGAAAACTGAATGGATAACCTAGGAAAATGCAGAGGTGACATATTCTGTCACTGGACCCTGGAAGAGGAAGTGCTCGGCCTTGGGAGTTCCGCTACAGCAATCCCACCAGGGCCCACTTCACCACCACGGCATGGGCCGTCTCCAGACCACTGAGGCCAGAACTCCAGTTCAAGCCTGACATTTCAAACCACATGGAGGCTTTCTGAATCCAAAGTGCATGCTTCATCTAGTCCTAAATTTCAAATATTTCTCCAGAATCCACTGAGTTGTTCAAGCTTGAATTGTCTAATAATTGAAGAATGGTTAAGACTCACTATGGGACATCATTAGACTAGAATGTAATGTATCCTTTAAAAAGAATTGTGCTTGTAAAAAAGGTCCAATTATACAAATAAAGAGGGCTATTGCAGAGTGCCTGAAAGTGGGTAGTATTCAATTGTTTTCTTTGCATCCTACCAAGTTTTGGAAATTTTCTAGTAAGAATTAAAATTAACATGATAATAATAAATGTAGAAAGGAATCTGGGGATTTAGCATGTCATCTTAGCTGTCTCAATTTTTGGAAATACAGTATTTATCAGTAAGCGTTCTTTTTAGAACATCACAATACAAGCAAAAAGCTGTTTTTTGTTCTTCTAATCCATCTTTGTGATCTTTATTTTTTTTCTTTTGGAGACAGACTCTTACTTTGTTGCCTTTGGTAGAGCATGATTGCATTATAGTTCACAGCAACCTCAAACTCTTGGGCTCAAGTAATTCTCTTGTCTCAGCCTCCCGAGTACCTGAGACTACAGGCGCCTGCCACAATGCCCAGCTACTTTTAGAGTGGGGTCTCACTCATGCTCAGGCTGGTCTGGCACCTGTAAGCTCAGGCAATCTACCTGCCTTGGCCTCCCAGAGTGCTAGGATTACAGGAGTGAGCCACCTCACCCAGCCCATCCGTGTGATTTTCAAGGTGATATTTCTTTCTTTCTTTCTTTTTTTTTTTTTTTGAGACAGAGCCTCAAGCTGTCACCCTGTGTAGAGTGCTGTGGCATCACAGCTCACAGCAATCACCAATTCCTGGGCTCAAGCGAGTCTCCTGCCTCCACCTCCCAAGTAGCTGGGACTACAGGCACCTGCCGCAATGCCAAGCCATTGGTGATATTTCTTTTCTTTTCTTCTTTCTTTTTGTTTTTTTTTCCCCCCAAAGACAGAGCCTTACTCTGTGCTCTGGGTAGAGTGCCACGGCGGCCTACCTCACTGCAACCTCAAAGTGGGCTCAAGCAATTCTCTTGGATCAGCCTCCCAAGTAGTTGGTGTCCGCCACCAAGTTCTGGTAGTGGTTTTTACTTTAAGTAGAGACCTGGTCTTACTACCACTCAGGTTGGTCTCAAACTCCTGAGCTCACCTGCCTTGGCCTCCCAGAGTGCTAACATTACAGATGTGAAGCACAGAATCTGGCCTAAAAGCGGTATTTCCAAAGTAGTAATATTCAGTATTAATATTCTGTCATAGGGGGCCATGCCTATAATCCCAGCAACTGGGAGATCAAGGCGGGCAGACTGCCTGAGCTCACAGGGTCAAGACCAGCCTGAACAAGAGCAAGACCCCTGTCTCTAAAAAATAGCCCAGTGTTGTGGCAGGCACCTGCAGGTTACTGTGAGCTGTGATGCCAAAGCACTCTACCAAGGGCAACGAAGTGACTCTATCTCCAAAAAAAAAAAAAAAAATTCCTTATACCATCTCAAAAAATGGCTTCATAGTTATTAAGGACAAGGAATATTTCAATAAAATAAAATGGCTAATCTGTTAAAACATGAAAACGATATAATAAGGAATGCAAAATAAGAATAAGTTGAAAAGAAATGGGCAAGAGCTAGGTTAAGTATGCAAATTAAATATACTTTAGCATCAAAATCCAAATAAAGCCAATGCCTGCTTATTATTAAAACATTCTTATATTTAAAATATTCCCAAAGAACAATTATAGCTCAAATAAAACCAATGCATTAGGTAGAAATAAAGATCGCATGCTCCTATCAAAATATTGGTATTATATCACATTTATTGTACAAAAACATCTTTATATACATGCTTTGCTCTATAAACATAAATGTTCGATTCACTTTTAATTTTGGTCCATATGGTTTGAAACAATTAAAGAGTGTTCAATACTCAGTAATGGCACTGTGTGAGTGAAAAGCACTACTTCAATATAAAGTCTGGCATAAAAATATGAAGTATAGGTACATTTTCATGTTTGAAATACAAAACAGCATCAAGAGCATTGAAATATTCCACAGTCTCCTCTGACCTTAAACTCAGAAGTAATTGAAAGGAAAAGAATTACTCTGTCAATCAATTATTTATATTCCTAGAAAGTCCACACTTGAAAAGACGTGGAAAACAGAAATAATCCTCAGATAGGCAACTGTGGGTCAGATCATTCAGTAAGTACACAAGATTTACTCTGGAAGGTCCTTAATTGTCATCTGCCAATTTAGACCTAAAATTGGCTTTCTGATGTTTATTGATTTTGGCATTTCCATAATATTTTCTGAAAGCTTAAAACTCATTTTTCCCCCTACTTGAAAAATCAAGATAAGGAGCTGAAGAAAAATTTTAATCAACCAGAATCATTTCCTGACTACTGTACTCTGAACCTGTTTTAAAAGGAACTATATTCGCCACAAGATAGTTTCATTTATTCAAAAAAACTGCAGAACGAGAATAATCTTCCTTTTCATCTTTCTGATCAAGTCTTAAGTCATTATTATCTTTAGAAACATTTGAGAGACTAAGTTTCATTTGGTATTTCATTAATAATCCATTTGGCCTCGTAACATGAAGATGAGATTCAGCTTTTAGAACACAGTTCTCTGGCAGTAAAATGTTAAAGGAAATTTTTGTTCTTCAAAAGCCATTTGAAATGTTACATTCCTGAGAACTTTCACAAAGCCATACCAGAATAGGGATCTCTGCATTCTCTCGTGAAACCCAAGTTAATTTTCTATCACCTTGTTGTTCCTCCAGGTATTTCCTGAGTCAAGTTCTTTCTAGAGAAATGCAGTAAATGTGTTTTCTTAGACTGGCTCCTCGTGCCACTGCGTCTGCTCAGATCACTCAGAACGGGTGTCCCCGTGCCGCTCACGTATACCCATCTACGAACACTTCCCGGGCCTTGTTTTCTATCAATGCGACCAGCCAGCTCTTTTCCCATTTCTCTGTTGTCATTTTTGTCTCTTAATGCCCAGAATAAAAGCAAATGAGAAATGGAGCACACCTGTTGTAAACTGTCTACTTTCTGGCCTTCCTTAGAGAAGCAGAGAAGATGTACGTTAATATGTGTAGCAAGACATAAAAAATAGTTCCAAGTGGCCGCCAGCATGGCCCAACTTTCCTTCTTCCTCAAACAGCGTCCAAGAGCTGCACAGACACACTGGGCCCACTGACCTCTGCAGTTACTCTACAGCACAGGGGTCTCTTTCAAACAAGAAATAACAGCTGATTACGTGAAGCGGCAAAAAACCATCATGGGAAGAGTAATCTCTGAGCTGCAACAGATAAACATTTTGGTAAGATAACCGGGCTTTGTGGAGGGCGCCTGTAGTCCCAGCTACTCGGGAGGCTGAGGCAACAGAATCGTCTAATCCCCGGAGTTGGAGGTTGCCGTGAGCTGTGATGCCACAGCACTCTACTGAGGGTGATAAAGTGAGACTCTGTCTCTACAAAAAAAAAAAAATTTTTTTTGGTAAGAAAGTAGAAAATATCAGGAAGTGAAACCTGATCTGTGTACCTATTATGGAAAACTGTAAAATTACAGAAGTGATCACAATACTCAATTTGGGGCTCTGCAACAAAAAAATGACAAACATTGAATTATTTCCACTCTAATTAGTGGGTTTCTCTCTCAACATTTGGCGTTGTCCATAGTCGTTATCTTTAACGCACAAATCCCTGCTAAAGTAAACAGAAAGATGAACCATCCCCCACTGAACAGTAAATAAGCCACTTGCTAAAGAATGATGAATGGAACACTACACAAACCAAAAACAAGGTGCAATCCAATCTGCAAAGAAATGCATGCAAATTAATCTATCAACAAACATTTTGAATTGCTACAATTCTTCCCATTAAAATAATGATATCCAACTAAGCGGACAGGGCTGCGAAATGGTCAGTCACATCCCTGCACTGCTGGTAAAAGGACACAAGGATTCACCAAAGAGGGAAGCCAATTTTTTTTTTTTTTTTTTGAGACAGAGCCTCAAGCTGTCACCCTGGATAGAGTGCCATGGCATCACAGCTCATAGCAACCTCCAATTCCTGGGCTCAAGCGAGTCTCTTGCCTCTGCCTCCCAAGTAGCTGGGACTACAG
>CAUYON010076212.1:0-26366 GCA_963573935.1 Arctocebus calabarensis
AGAAGCAGTCACAGCATCTGCCTGACTTCTCGGTGTTCGTGATTTGGGTCTTGACTCCAAGATAACTTAGGAGTAAGTTAAACTGATTTGGATGGAATGTGATACATAGTTGTGGCATGAATTACTAGCTGTTTGTTCCCCTTGAAATCAAATAATTGACAAGAGAGGCTCTGGGTGGGCCCGTCTTTTGCAAATTGCATTAGACACCATGGAGCTATACAGGGTGGAGGAGGAAGTGGTGGTGTGTGGTTATATTCAATAAGTATGGAGTGAGCGCCTGCTGAGCAGGGCCTGCTCTCAGTACCATGGGGACACAGGAACAGAAAGGGCAAGGTCCTTGCCCCAGATGCACTCTTGGCCCACTGCGGGAGAGAAGCACCTCCACGGGTATCTCTAATAGATCGCTGTGGAAAGTTCCAATCAGGCTCTTGGAGAGTAGGCGAGGGAATCCCGACAGATCGCTGTAGACGGGATTGGAGCTAGACCTTGAAAACAGGACCGGTTGGCTTTAATAGAAGATTTTAGGAGCAGTTTGGGGTGTGCTAGGGAGCCAGCAAGGGATGGAGAGGAGGGGGTGGTGTGTTTTAGCAGTTCCCAAGGGCAGAGTGGAAGGTTGACCGCAAAGCCTTGCTCCACGGTGCAGGCGGCGCAGTGGATGTGGGATGGGGGGAGGACACATATCAAATGGACAGCCCTTCCTGGGGATTGCTCAAGTGGGATGACAGCCCAGACTTATGAACCCAGAGGGGACAGAATGGGGACAACCACTCATCTCAAAATGTCCTCCGTAGAAGACACCTCCACGCTCCTGGCTCAGATCAGCCGGGAAGTGGCTGGCCTGGGATCAGCATGGCTCAAACTGGGCTGCACTTTGGAACTGTTAGGGACCTTTTAAAAAAATGGTGCCAAGGGCTTACCTACAGAGAATCTGGCTCATCAGTGTGGGGTGAGGCCCAGGCACTGGAGTGTTTGAAAGCTCCCCTGCTGATGTCAGAGTGGAGCAAAGGTTGAAAGCCGCTGCCCAGAGAAATGCCTGCCTTTGGGAAATCAGGCTGCCCACTGCTGTCATTCTGTCATTAGATACTAAGTTTTGTGGCTTCTAATGAAAGACCACGTCCTGCACAAGACAGTAAACTCCCTGAGAAAGACTGTATTAGTGGCCTATGGCTGCTGTCACTACATCTCCAAAAGGCCAGTCCTCCGTTCTGTCCAACCAGCTGCTTCAGGACAATGGGCAGCGGGTCGGACCAGAGAATTCCATGGCCTGTGGCCAGGCTTCATGTGTGACTGTTCACTGTCTGGGGGGCAGGTGTGTCAGAGCCATCTGTAAGCCAGGCTCCATTGTGTTCTCTCCCTCACTCTGCGGGTCCCAGGGAGCTGGAGGCACGGGAGTCAGCAAGGCTGACAAGTGATCTGAGGAGGACAGCAATCCCCAGTCTGACTAGACAGGAGGCCGTGGACATCACGTGGTCGGTTGTAGATGACTGGTATGTTGTTCTACCAAAAAACGGAAACCCACAGAGGCCAAAAAGGGGGCTGAGTTTTGTCCCTCCTTCAGTTCAGCAGGCCAGGCCCACGCCATATGCCCTGTGTGTCCAACAGGATGGTACCAATCTTCCTGCCACCTGCTCCTGCAGACCAGCAGGTGACAGCGAAGACGGGCACAGTGCAGGCTCTGGGGCAGACCACTGGCCAGAAGACCTCTCTCACCCTCGGTGGTCTCAGGGGGACATAGAGGTTCTGCTGTGCTCTGCGGGGTTGCGAGAGGCTCCTACAAGGGCATGAGTGTGACAGTGTTTTGTGGGCTGCAGGGCACAGCTCAGCCCAGAGGGATGCTTCCTCCTGTCAGCATCATCCTGCTGTGTTACTGGTGCGGAGGGGATCCAGAGGACTGGTGGCACAAAGGAACAAGCAGCCTGGTGATTTTGTAAACAGAGCAGCCATTTACGAAATTGCTTTAAAATGTGGAAGAGTGGGCAGCCCTACAGGGGCTTTCCCAAGTGTAAATACAAATCGTGGCTTTCTAGAACCCTTCCCCTCTGCACAGACTTGGTAAGAATTTTGCCTCCATGGGATTGGTGATCCTGCAAAGGACCTTCTTTTTCTTCTGTCTGCTTCACCCCATGCGTGCAGCTGAGAGGTCTTCCACAAGAAGTGAATAGTGCTGGGAACACGTCAAACCCACGGGAAGTAGGAGGGAGTGGCTGATGTCCCCAGCACCCCCAACCCATGGTCCACTTTGGCAAGGCCAACCAGAACCATCACCCTTTCCACCCAAAGCTGGTCCTGCTGTTATCATGAGAGCCCTCTCTGGGTGAGGGCTGCTCTAGGTATGAGTGGGGTCTACCTTCCAATGGGTTGCCCTATAGCACCTGCCAAAAGCCCACTAGCTCATGGAGAGGGCTGTGACACCTCTCAAAGCAATGATTTTGTCACTTGCAAAATAAGTAGTGCTGGATAAGACCAGGTCAAAATTTGCAGTCTGCAGCCCATGATCCTCCTGACCTTCACCCTACCTGACTAAAGTGGTTAGGTTACATAGCTTGCATGGGGCTCCCTGTCTGAACTCCCAGGCACCACAGGTAGTATGCATGGGGGTGCACTGCTGGCTGTGTGGCAGGTGTTTTGAACACAGGAACTGTCATCACACACTGTCATGTGAGTCTCCAGGAGGGGTCTTGGCCTGCGCTGCCCAATGGCATCACCCAGGGAACACCACAACCTAGTGATGCCCGGTCCTGCCCCGAGATTATGATGTAGGTAGTCTGGGGCATAGCATCAAGATATTTAAGCAGGTGTGATTTCTGATTTTAAGAGCTCTTTCTGGAAGATTAATGAACAGAGGTGGGGGATTGAATAGAGGCCCAAGAGAAATCAGGTATAACCTAGATGGGAGACGATGGAACTGGTATCTGGGTGGGTACAATGAAAAATGAGTGAGGCAGATGCACCGTGGACCTGGTCTGAAGATGGAGTAAGAAGGATGAGCTGGTGCTTGTGTCTCTTTAAAGATCATTTTAAAGCACGGAGCAGAGAGAATCGGCACCCTACCCTTGGCGACTTGTGGAAATTTGAAACAGCCGATTTTGGCCTCATGGATCTTGTGGAAAGGACCTGGGGAGCTAGCTCATTCCTTATTCGCAAGAAATAGCAGTTTAGCTCCTCCAGGATTGGTGGAGCTGGGCCCCAGCTTCTGCCTGGAGGTGGAGAGGTACTTCCTAAGGTCTGGGGATCTCATCCTGCCTGCTTTTATGAGCACTGGTTGTTGCATCCTCTTGGCCTGGTGTTGCGTGACCTAGTGTATTGCCTTCTCCAGAAGTAGCAGTTCCTGCTGGTGTATGGCTAGGTGTAGGGTTCCATATTTTTTGAGCCTGGAGTTGCTCCAGGAGTTTCACTACCCTTTGCACGACCTAGTGTCTCATCCCATCTTAAGGAAGGGGTATGCCCACGGGTCTCTGCCTAATCCCAAATTGACAACTTTCTGGAACTGGGACCAGAAGTCTGATCAGATGTTTGATCCCAGCGCTATGTTCATTTTGACAGAGGCTGGGATGCTGTTGCTCCATTGATAACTTTTAGTTCTCCAGCTTTAGCTTTTTCTGCAAGCTGTTGCCTGATTCCTCCTTCATCTTTAGTCAAATGCTGTTCTCCCATTACATCCATGTAAGTCCTTGCATTCATTTTAATATCAGGGATCTTTCCTCCATCTGTGAAAGGATCAAGACACTCTGGAGAAATTATCATGGTCTGCCTATGCTTTTCGTATTCATCTTCCTGGTCTGCAATCTTTGGAGGTTGACCCTCCACAAATGGAGATCATACTGTTCTGTTGATAGTGGTATATCATTAAGCAATGCCATGGGGGCATGATACCGTGGCTTCTCCTGCCCAAGCAAACTTGTAGATGATGGATAGTCGCCCTCATCTTCAAGTTCGGTTGCTGCAATTGCTGTCACATATCTGCTGTCACTTGAACCATACATTTCCTGGTCATAATAACCCTTTGAATCCAGGTCCTCTCTTCGAGTTTCATCAAGAGCTGCCTTCTTGCCTTGAATTTCTCGAATCTGCGCTTCGATATCTTCACTAGTCTTGCTGATCTTCGCCATATTGTCCATTTCCCAAGATTTTCATAACTTAAGACAGTACAACTACAGAATTTTAAAGTAATGGAAAGAACAGGTACCAACTACCCAGAAACTGAGGAAGCGGAGCTGTCTTTTCAAAGCATCTACCCGCACTTTGCTTCCCTGCTACCTGCCGTCCCTGGTAAGCGCAGCAGGGCAACGTACTGTGTGACTACGTCTCTCCCTTGAAGTATCTCCTTGATAGCTCGGCGCTGGATTGCGGAGGGCTTTTCAAAACCTCCTCCCTGGTCTCCAACTTCACTTTGGTCGTGTCTTCCTCCCTCAGCAGCCGCTTCAGTGCGGAGCTGTGTTCGCCAGCATGGCTGTAGGTGCGGTGATCCAATCCACTGGGAGCAGACGGCGCGCCGCACCTCAGGGCAGCAGTCGATCCGCTCGGGTCGTCTGTGGAGCCGCTTTTATAGAGCGGGGAGAGGGCGAGTCTCGTGAGAGCTCCTAATCTCGCGAGAGCAGCGCACCGCCCTTTTCCCTTTTCTAGACAAGGTTTCCCGCACGTTCCTTCTGTTCTGTAGAGTAGGCAGTGAGGGTCTGTTGTGTTGAGAATGCCCTTAGTTGTGAACTGTTTATTAAAACAATTACCCTGTGTAGATGTGTTGTGCTGCGCAGTTCTCTACTCAAAAAGCAAGAATTGACAAGCCAGCTGGGCTGTGTGTATACAAGGCCTCTGCTTAAACTTCCAGATTACTGTTTCAGTTCTTATCAGAAATCTTAATTGCCGCCGAGTGGTGGTTCACTCCTGTAATCCCCGCGCTCGGGAGGCAGAGGCAGGTGGATCCCCTGAACTCAAGGGTTGGAGACCCTGATTTCTAAGAAATAGCTGGGTGTTGTGGTGGGCACCTGTAGTCCCAGCTGCTAGGGAGGCTTACCCAAACTCTGAACGCGAGAGTTTGAGGTTGCTGTGAGCTGCGACGCCGCTCTCTACCAGAGTGACCGAGTGAAGCTCTGTCCCCACCCCCACCCCCCAAAAACTCAATTACTGCTTTCTAAATGTTTTGATAGCAGAAGTTAATAGATTGTAAATCAGAGCGGGCCCATCTTAAACATTTGATAGCACTTTATTTATGTGGCACATAAAACCAGAATTGATTTTTTTTTTTCTGTTTCAGTAAGATTTTTTTTTCTTTTCTCCTCTGAGAAACACATCACTCTTCTCCCAGCCCCAGTTTTCAGTGTTTGTGGGTGTGTAGGTGTGTTGCTTATATGTGGTGGCAGCTGTTAGGATTCTTTTTACACAGAGAAAGAAAGTTTTGTCTGGGAGAAGATGAGAGCATCAGGAATTAACTGCAAAAAATAATGAAGCCATTTTGCTTCAAAATACATCTTAATCTTGTTTTTGTTTAAGCACGATTATTGCTTAGAGAAGGAGGGAGAATAAAGGTGTTAACCTAGGATAGGTTGTGGTTTGAAACCCTGGCGGATAGACACGGTCAATGGCAATTTCCTGATTTTGATAGCTTAGGACTAGTATAACTGTGGTCACCCATAAGAAAACATGGACCCCATTTTAGGCTCAAATTGGATCAGATGATTTATTATACCTGCACAGGTGGACCATTGCCCAGAGGGCAAATGGCGCCCAAGAGAAATGCAGGCAGAATTTTATGCCCTTTTTGTGCTGATGTGGCAAAGGAAGCGTGTGCAAAAGTGGAACATGGCCGGGTACAGGGCGGGGTTACAGTCAGGTAGTTGGCTCAGGGGGGTAACTCAGTAACCATGGGGACAACTTGGAAAGCCCAGTAGCTTGGGAAACTCTGCTTGAGTGAGTTTTTACCATTGTGTATCCATAGCTAGGGAGTCAGGAAACTCAGAGAACTTCCTTGTAAACTATTCTCAGAATTAAATTAATAAAGGGGGTGTTTGAGATGGATGGGGACTCAGAATGAAACAGGGGCCTTTTGAGATCTTCTTGCCTGGTCAGTTACTACAGAACATAGAGTCATGAGCCACCTCAGTCTTCTCCATGGGATCAGATTAACCTCACCTTTGTCCTAGTCTTTATATCACGCTAATTTCTACTTTATAAAACATCTAGTGGGACCCTCAAGTCATCCCAATGTTGCCACCATTCATCACACATTTGCCAATACTTGGTGTTATAGTGGATTCTTTACAAGCATTATGCCAATTAATCTTTAATTCTAGGAGGTAGTCACTGGTTCCAAATAAATTTATTTATTATAAATAAGTGAACCAATCTAGGAGAGTATCTTGTCAACATCCTATAACTGTTAAGTGTTGATGAAGCTGCAATTCAAATCTTGGTTAGTTCTGGTTTCTGGTTAAGCTTACCCACTGCTACTTAAGGATCAGTTCAGCTCAAAACACCCTGACCCACCATGACACTGAGGACAGAGGGCCACCCAGTAGAACCCATCACTCTGGGACAGTCAGCTCTGGCAGACACTTTGCCACCTGCCCAAGGCAGATCACAAAACCTCAAAATGGTGGTGAAAATGCGATTCTGGGTCTTCTCACCATGCTTACGTTCTGTTCTTTCCCAGATCATGGTTGGTCTGGACTAATGAAGAACATAGGTCATTTTCAGGAGCCTTCCCATCCAGTGCACTGTGGAGCTTGTTGAGTCTGGCTTTTTTCCACCAATTTTTCCCAGTGAAGACAGAGCATGGCATTTGGGTGCAAAAAAGTTCTTATTTATAAGCTGTTGAGAAGTGCTTCATTTTGACAACTTCAAAAAAAAAAATAAAAGATATGTTATAGTTTGGGTTTTTATCCACTTTATAAAAGCTATTATTTGGGATTAAAATTTGTTCTAATATCTGAGTAAGTGTTTCCTCTCTTTTGTTTGGAGCACTCAGTGTACATTCACCTGCTTACTCCTGAGAAGGAAAAATAAAAGTTTTTTTCTATTTCAAAACCATCGAGGAGCTTTGTTTTCATGCTGATAAGTGAAAAAGTTGTACTTTTTGAAGAAGTTTTTTAAGGCCTTTCCAAAAAGTATCTTTGCAGAGAATAGGATTTTTGAATAATAACTTAATAACCTGAAAATTATTTTGCAGGGAACGTGGAATGTCAATGGGCCTCCTCTGTTTCCCGGATGTTCATTAGCACGGCGGGGCTGTTCTGTCTCAGTCTGTAGATTTCAGCAGAGATATCCTCTCCTCAGAGAGACTTTCCCTGATTTTCTCTTTGAAAGTAGCTCTTTTGTCACCATCACATCATTTTGTTAAGCTCTTTGCTCAGCACTTACCACTATTTCTAAGTTCTTCGTTTTCTATATACTTTCCATCTCCTTTAGAGCAGGAATCTCACATATTATTCCCTGAGTATATAAAACAGTGTCTGAGGACAGGCACAGTGGCTCACGCCTGGAAGTCCAGCACTCTGCGATGCCAAAGCTGCACGATTGATCAATGGATCAAAAGTGCTCAGCAGTTCGAGGCCAACCAGAACAAGTGTAAGATCCGTCTCTATTAAAAAAAGAGAAATTAGCCAGACATTATGGCAGGCACCTGTAGTCCCAGCAACGTGAGCCTAAGGCAGGAGGATCACTTGAACCCAGGAGGATGAGGATGCTCTGAGCTAGGCTGACACTACAGCATTCTTCCTGGGCAACAGCAACAGAGTAAGACTCTGTCTCAAAAAAATTGATTAATTAATTAAAATAAAAGAATAAAAATGAAGCCATGTCTGACACATAGCAAGTGCTCAAGAACGAATAGATGAGCAAACAGTGTTCTGTTTTCTGAGGCCCATGTTTCTGTTTAAAAAAAGAAATAGGTCTTCTGCTGTCCTTCTCTTTTAAAACACGAGGAATGTTTCAGGAAGGGAACGGGGTGTAAGATGCATTTTGGTGGCAGCGAGCAACTCCTCCTGTGGCTCAGTCCCAGTACTCCTAGGGAGGTGCTGAGGACGGGGTGATGTGATCAGATTCATGTTTAGAAGCATGATGCTCGGTCATAGCCTCAACTGTAAGGTATGTGGCAGCAAGAAATCTGTTGCTAAAAATAAAGCATTGAAGCTTATGAGTGGCTTAACTTTTCTTGTTGGCAAAGACTCAAGGTTATCCCTGTAAAAATGTCACTCCCACTCACATTCTGAGGTTCTTTCTCACGGGAGGGGAAATGGTGTGGAATTAGAGCCGGTGCAACAAGGATGGCAAGTGACCCTGGAGAGCGCTGCAGAGAGGCATGCTGTCTCGCCGAGCCTGCTGTCAGGGCCAAGAGGCAGAGAACTGCCGTTTTAGAGAGAAATGGTGGCAGGGAAGGGGTTGGCCTGAAACTGTCAGGGCATTTCAGTAACAGAAAACCCTATCAAACTGGTTTCAGCAAACTGATGTGGGAAACTCTGTGAGTCTGCTGGATTCAGACATGGTGGGATTCGGTGGGTTGTCACCAGGACTAGGTCTCTGTCAGCTCAGCATGTTCTCCCCCATGGTGGCAAGATGGCCCTGGGCTTACATCTGATGCCATCAGCAACTCTACCCGAAAAGGAGCATATTTTTTCTCACAATGGTTCTAACAAAAGCCCCAGAGTAGAATCCCATTGGCCGGAACTGCTGTCTTCCCTTGGGTCGGAGCGGTCCTTAATCACAGTTCCTGGAGGGGACGACATTCTGATTGGCCAGGACCAAGTCGCACGTGAACCACTGGTGGTTCCCATGGGCCTAGGGTGGGTGTGGGGAGTCTTTCTCTAGAAAACTGGACTGCCCTTGCCAGAGAAGGGGGGAAGGACAGGCAGTGCCTGTATTCCACGGATGGGACGCAGGGTGTAGGCTGAGATGCAGGCGTCATTGCGTTGCTGAGGAGAGCCTGAGGGGACCCCGCCTGCAGCGGGGAATGAAGAATCAGGAGGCATTAAGGATGCAGAGTTGGATGGCCTAGTGCACAGTAAACTATGGATGAGAAGCAGTGAAGGAACAAGGGGAATCCAGGCTTCCATTCCGAATGACTGGGGAGAGTCTGGTGCTTCCATTTGGAAAAAGGAACATTACAGGAAGGTCAGGTTTGTCTGGAGGGGGCAGGGCAGAGGGTGAACTTAATTCTAGATGTGTTAAATTAGAAGTGATGGGGGATGCACACAGCATGCACTTGAAAGAGACTGTGAGGCCGGGCTCAGAGGCTCACACCTGTAATCCCAGCACTCTGGGAGGTCAAGGCGGTTGGATTGCCTGAGCACACAGGTGGGACCAGACTGAGCCAAAGCTGAGACCTCCTCTCTAAAAATAGCCGGGCATTGTGGTGGGTGCCTGTAGTCCCAGCTACTCAGGAGGCTGAGACAAGAGAATGGCTTGAGCCCATGAGTTTGAGGTCGCTGAGAGCTGTGACGCCATGACACTCTACCAAGGGTGACAAGTGAGACTCTGTCTTCAAAAAGAAAGAAAGAGAGGGAGGGAGGAAGGGACGGCAGGAGGGAGAGACTAAGGGCCATCCAGCTCAGCCCTGCCAAATTTCCCCTCCAGGTCTACCTTCCCAAGGGCGACTACCTTCCCCAGTGAGTAGAGTTTGTCCTCCAACGCAGTGGGACTGGATCGTCCACTTTTTAGTTATATATTGTGTCTCATAGTGTTCACGGATCACCTTGACCTGTTTCAAAAAACCAGTTTCAGTGGAGCATGGCCACTGCAGCCTTCTGTTCAGTTGCAAATCCCTCTGGTTCCTCTGGTCGTCTTGCCAGCAGCTGGGGCAGGGGCAAGACTGGGGCTCCGGAGAGAGGGGGCGAGTATCTGCAAGGGAGAGACAGAGCTTTAAAACGGAGGAGTTCACCAAGGAGCACGGAGGAGCGAGGGAAGGGAAGCTCCACGGGCATGGATGCACCTGCTGAGAGCAGAAGATAGGAGAGGCAGAGGGGAGATGGAGATGGCGCAGCTGAGAGGAGAACCGGGAGCAGCGCCCAGAGAGATGTTGTGAGGATGCTGGTTTGCTCTGCGGGCTCAGAGGTGTGGGATGTACTTGGCAGTTGAAAAGTGCGGGAAGAGCAGAAGGACAGACTGCACAGAGACAAGGGGTGGCCCCCGCAACAAGAGAAGCAGTAATCACAAGCTTCCCTGGAGAATTTGGGGAGGCAATTTTAATGTAGTTATCCTGTGTTGTGAGTTCAGAGTACACACAGGACACAGAGTTATCCTGTGAATCTGCTACGGAGTCAAACATTGTACTCAGATTAGCTCACTGGATCCTCTTGGCAGTGCCATGACCTGGGTACCATTTTCATCCCCATATCACAGATGGGAAGGCAGGGGCCTTAGAAGATTGTGGTGTGACTTCTGCAGGGTCACACACCACGGGCCTGTCTCTCTCAGGAGCTGGAGCTCTTAACCTCTGCTGTGCAAAGAAGGAGTTGGCACAATAATGTGCAGATAATGGCAGAATCAGGTGTTTGTTGGAAATATGGTCTCGCCTTTCCATGTTTGCTTTGCTTTACTTTTATAGGGAAATGCGAACCTGAGGTGTTTGAAACCCAAAAGGAAGGGGACTTGGAGGAGTTAGGTGGGAGTTGAGAGAGACCTGAGTGCCAAGGTCAGGGGCAGGGATTAGCTCTCTAACAGGGAGGCCAGGGACCTCCTCTTGGCTGGCTGGAAGGAAAAGAGATATGTGGAGATGGGGAAGAAGGTGAACTTGATCTTCTCAGCAAGATATAAGGCAAAGTATTTTTCTTTTTTTTCAGACAGAGTCTCAAGCTGTTGCCCAGGGTAGAGTGCTGTAGCGTCATAGCTCACAGCAACCTCAAACTCTTGGGCTAAAGTGATCCTCTTGCTTCAGCCTCCCAAGTAGCTGGGACTACAGACGCCCATCCTCACACCCCACTATTTTTTTGTTGTAGTTGTCATTGTTGCTTGGCAGGCCCTGGCCAGGTTCAAACCCGCCAGCTCCAGTGTACATAGCTGGGGCTCTAGCCACCGAACAATGGCCGCTGAGCCGAGAAAATACAATTTTAATTTTAGATTATGCAGTTTGTGTAGTTTAAGAAATAATATTCCTGGGTTTAAGGGTCATTTGTTTTTTCCTCTTTTTGGATTTTAAAACTTTTCTATCTTGTGATAATTCTCATCTGATTAAGAGATACTTCTTCACAAATTTGTTCTGTCTCTCTGTCTCCCTTATTCCCCCTCCTAAATTCTTTTAAAGCTCAAGAAACCATCCAAAAGAGAAGTTAAATGTGTATTATTTAGATTGCACAAAATAACACTTAAAAAATAACACTGAATGTGGTAGCTGGGAAAGAATGAAAATGGGAAAAAAATTGCAGAGAAAAATCTCTAAGTCTTAAGGGTTCAAGTTTGGACAAAGGTAGCAGCCAAAGATTTCTTTGTTCAACACTGAACTTGCAAAGTCATGTCAAGTACAAAGGATTTGGAATGTGAGTGCCTTGAATAACCCAGCTCGCCTAAGTTGTTATCTCTTAAAAGACACTTTTTTTTTCCTTTCCTGTTGAAGTTCTGCTTTCCTTTCTATGGATAAAATATTCCAAGTTTGGTGTGGAATTTTTCTCTGTGATCTTACACAGATTTAGGTCAACTGCAGGTACTATAGGAATTTCTAAATTTATACAGAGTAAGTATAGTTTCTCTGAAAGTATTATTCCTGTCAAAAACTGATATTCATGTATTTGTGTGGTATTCCTTTTCCAGACGTGAATTTCTTATAATTTCTTGACCTGAAAAGAAATTATATTTCTTGATTCTTTGAAAAGACTATTTCTTGATTCTTTGAAAAGAATACAAATCATAAGTGTAGAATTACTGATCCAACTATGAGTGCTAATATTGTGAAGTATGTAAAATAGATGTGATAATACCCAAGTAATTCAGCACATAGGTTTCATGCCAGTGTTTGCTATTACCATCTTCCAAAAGTTGTTATAATGACTTGTAATATTCAAGTAGGAATACATTCTGATAAGTAAAAGAAAATTGAAATGCAAACTCAAAAATTCCTAGTAAATTTTGCACGTAATTTCAGAGGGAATAGTGGAAATTAATTTCTCTTAAATGCAAAACATGAGTTTATAAAAATTGAATTTTATAGCTCCTCTTCAAGAGTGTCTTTATTCAAAAAAGAATGTCGACTTGGTGTCCACAGCTCAATGAGTAGGGTGCCAAGGTATCTTAAAAACATTCAGAATGAGTTTTATATATTGTGAAGTTTCTGAATGCATGCCTATATATTATTTTTCTTTTTTAAATTTTAATATAGTGAGAGAATTTACATATGTTTGTTCCAGAGGAATTGGCAGCATTAAACAAAGGAAAAGTAAATTCATTACCACTTTTTCTATTTCTAAAGATTTTTACAAATTGTTTCTGGTAAATTTATTGGTGTGGTAATTTACTATATTTAACTCCACTTAAGTTACCCTAATTTCTGATTTTAGAAGGTTCTCTTGTGAGAGATAGTAATCCAGGTGACACTTCAACTTATGTCAATCTCTAAATCAGCTCTATCTAAGCAGTTCTTGATTTGTACTAAAAAGAAAAAAGAAAGCTAAGAAGTAATGGACTTAACTGAAGAATGAGTGATGTAGGTTAGATAGGGAGAAGAAGAAATTCCTGACTATAGGATCTTAAAACCTTGGAAGGCATTATTAAGGGTAGTTATGCAATCTCTCCTTGATTGAAGTCTTTAAAAGTAATATGTATTTTATATCTTTCCGTGGTGGGTCTAGGACATTCCTTTTTTTTTTTTTTTTTGTAGAGACAGATTCTCATTTTATCACCCTCCACAGAGCGCTGTGGCATTGCACAGCTTACAGTAACCTCCAACTCCTGGGCTTAGGCGATTCTCTTGCCTCAGCCTCCTGAGTAGCTGGGACTACAGGCACCACCACAACGCCTGGCTATTTTTCTGTTTTTGTAGTTTGGCCGAGGCCGGGTTTGAACCCACAACCTTTGATATATGGGTCCAGCACCCTTCTTGATGAACCATAGGCAATGCCCAAGGACATTCTTTATTTTATTTTATTTCATTTTATTTTAATTTTTGAGACAGAGTCTTACTATGTCATCCTCGGTAGAGTGCCATGGCATTACAATTCACAGCAAACTCAAACTTTTGGGCTTAAGTGATTCTCTTGCCTCAGCCTCCCAAGTAGCTGGCCCTACAGGCACTTGCCACAAAGCCCAGCTATTTTTTGGTTGCATTTGTCATTGTTGTTTAACAGGCCTGGGCCGGGCTTGAACCCTCCACCTACAATGTATGTGGCTGGCTACAGGCACCAAGCTGGCATTCTTTAATGAATAAAGATGCTCGTGAGGAGGAACTATAAGATTCTACAATTTTTATAAACTCATGTTTTGCATTTAAGAGAAATTAATTTCCCCTATTACCTCTGAAAATAAGTGCATAATTTACTAGAATTATTGAATTTGCAAATTCACAAAATTTAAGATGAAAAAATTTAATTTTATTTTGGAGATACTCTATCTGTAACTGATTTTATTTTTAAAAAGAATCACTTAAAGGTTAAAATTACTAATTTTTTTATAACTTATATGGGAAAAACATTTTGAATCTTTTTCTCAAAGGCAATTCACATAAGAGATAAATTCTCTGTTGTGTTTCTCTCTCTCTCTTTTTTTTATTTTAGTTTAATGTAAGGGTACAAACATTATTTGCATTTGTTAGATAGAGTCTCTCATCTAGCAATGGTTGTGTCCTGCGCCTAAAAGGTGAGTCATATACCCTTACATTGTGCATTAAGTGAGAGCACATCAATCCCCTCCTCTCTCCCCCATCCTCTATTCCCTCCTTTACCCAACTTGAATTGACCAAGTTTTCCTCTTACATGGGCATGTATTAGATCATTTACCGGTGTTATATTGGTATTGAGCACATTGGATTCTTTCTCCTCATTTCTTGTGATACTTTAATAAGGAGAATGTGTTTCAGCTCCATCTGGGTAAATATAGAAGATGTGAAGTCTCCATCTATTTTATGGCTGAGTAATCTTCCATGGCATACATACACACGTTCATTAATCCATTCTTGTGTTGATGGCCACCTGGGTTGATTCCACATATTAATGATTGTTAATTGCACTGTGATAAAGATTCTAGTGCAAATGAACTTATGCTAAAATGATTCTTTTTCTTCTGCATTGATTACCTAGTAATGACATTGCAAGATCAAATATGAGGTTTAATTTGAGTTCTTTGAGGATTCTCATACCTCTCTCCAAAGAAGCTATATTACTTTGCAGTCCCACCAACAGTGTAAAATTGTTCCCTTCTCTCCACATCCACAACAGCATCTGTAACATTGGGTCTATTGTAATTCTTCTGAACTATAAATGTTGTAAGCAATCTACAGAATCCTATTTAATAATTACTTTGCCACTCTAATTAGAAGTTTAGATAACTGTAACAAAAACATAGAATCAAGATATTTTCTTTACCAAAATATATTTGTTTAGAGGATTGTCATAATTTTTGTACTTAGCAATTTACAGTAAATATGGTGCTGAATGAGATGACCTCTAAAATTTAACCTCAACTATGCTTGATTATTTGAAAATAGTGACAGAGTCAAGAATTACCTGGAGAGACCTGGAAATTTCTAATCCTCCTCTCAATGAATGTAGTATTTCATATTATTAACTTAAAAGTATATGAAGTGCAAATTTTAAAATTAGAAATTGTTATTTTTTATCTTAGTCACTACATGAACATCATATAATTGAGTTTATTGTTTATGCAATTTAGAAAGGATGAGACGTCATGGCACCTAATCAAATTTCCAATTGCTAATCATCCAATGTGATACTTCATTTTTCTCTAGGAAAACACAAATAATTAGAATTTTTCCACAGTGTATTTCTTAATGACTAGGTCAAATGCCCTGAAAACAATACTGAAGTAAGCACTGTATCATTCAATAATAGAGAACTGTGAGACTATATACCTCTTTCATTTTATATCCACACAGAAGTGTATCTTTTTTTAATGTGAAGGCACATATCCATAGACTAAGCATATAAAGTTAAACTCTTCTTGTTAAGGCATGGATGAGATGAATATTAACCAAATACAAGTACACATATATACATACACATACACGCACTACTGTTAACCAAGGATGATGAAGTGCTGTTGAGACCAGCTGATTTTTTGGTATTATTTTTATTTATTTATTATCATTTTATTTTATTTTTTGTAAACTCTCACAGTATAAATTATTGTTCAAAGTTGTTTACATATGAAACATTTTATATTTCAGAAGTAAATTTTTTTTAGGGAAGCCACACTGTAGAAGGTGCTCAGTTAACACATCTATCAATAGAACTAATTGCTTCAAATCTAGGTATAACTGTATTACTGGAATAAAACAAAGGCATGAAGATTTTTTAAAAACTTGATTGAAATGTATAATTTTATCAGAATGATGAGTCAATACAACGAAATTAACTCAGGGAATAGTTAATGAGCAATGCATTGTGGGAATGATACAAATGGGTATGAGGACCATGAGCCCTCTTCAACCCCCACCCCTATATGGTGGTGGATATAAACTGTCTCTCCAAGCCTTCAGGTTCTTAGAAGGGAAGGCATGGTAAGATTCTTACTAGGGCAAAACGTGTGTAAAATAAGGTATCATGTACATTGCAGTGGACTTATGCTATTTTTTCCTCAGAATGATGGATATTTTTCCTACTGTACTTAAAGGCACCTTCCTGTTTTGGTGTGTGTGAGTTTCATTTTCATGAGATTTTCCACCTTGGGATTTGAGAGGAAATGTGCTCATTGAGTTGTGAAACTATGACATAATAAATTTTTGTCCTCTTTTTCTTCAGAGGAATAAAATTGTGTAAAAATTGATCAGAAAACTTCACTATATATACATTCCTCATCATTCAAATAGGGCCTTAAATAAATCACTGACCCTCATTACCTCTTTTTTGGTGACCTGTGCTCATATGAGCTAGCGATGGTGGTAAAGTCTAAGGCTGTTGCTTTTGGTGAAACTTTGGGCAACATAAATGGTTGTGGCAGCTCCAGGTCCCTTAGACCCTTAGAGGTAGCCAGAACTTTTGTTTTCCTTTTTTTGACACTGAGGGTCCCAAGAAAGATATCCTGAGAAAGAAAATAAAAGAAAACAAATAGAAAGGTGTTCTCTTATGTAGAGTGCTATTTTAAACACCAATAATCAAGCATTAATTTTCAACTTAAGAGCTATAACAGAGATGCCTCAAGGACCTTTGACATTTGCATGGAACTAACATTCCTGTTGCTCACCTTTCTAACTTTTCCTTCACCTCTGCCAACCACAAGCAACCCTTGTCTCTACGCTCTCTATAGTTTGCTTTTTCAGAATGTCATAGAGCTGGAATTTAGAATTATAACTAAGTGGTCTTTTCAGATAGTTTTTTTAACTTACTATTATTTTAAGACTTTTCTGGGTCTTTTTGTGGTTTGCAAGCTCATTGCTGAATAGTATTTTATTGTATTGATTTACTACAGTTTTATTATCCATTTACTTATTTAAGGACATATTACTTGCTTTCAGTTATTGGCCATTATGGTTCTACCTGTAAGTGAGATTATGTATGTATCTTTCTGTGCCCAGCTTATTTACTTAGCATAATGTCTTCCCAGTCCATTATTCACATTACAAATGAGAGAATTTCTTTCTTCTTGAAGGCTGAATAGTATTTCATTGTGCATATATACCTCATTTTCTTGATCCATTCATACCCTGATAGACACTAAGTTTGATTCCATATCTTTGCTATATTACATAAAAGCTGCAAAAATAATGGCATGACCTTACATTTACAACTGGATGTTGACTACGTTATAATGACCCAACATCCTCCCTTTATTTTTATGTCAATATCAATTAATCATAGTATAATGAATGAATTACTGATTTGGAGTAATGTTAATTTGTCTCTACCACTTTCCAAAAGCTTTATGAACCTGGCACTTTCTAGCTTTATGAATCTACCCTAGATGACTTTTTCTTATCTCACTATGAAATGAATAATATAGCACCTTCCTTTTGTGATTATTTAGTAATTAAAGATGATATAAAATACATAGAAGAGGGCTTTGTAAATTATTGTGAATATTATCCATATGACATTCTTCATTATCTGTGTGAAGAAAAATAATGTACTTTTGGATTCTTCTTGTTTTAAACTATGCAATTGTGTAATCATATTAACTTTAATATTTCCCCAAATTTATCCTTATAAGTGTTATTTCTTCTTTAAAAAATTGCTCAGTTGATATATAAATACTTGGCCTTTATAGTAATATTAGAACTAGAAAATTTTAGAAGGAAAATATTTATTATAAGGCTTATCAAATAAGCTTAAGTTGTGGGGTAATCACATTAGTGCTCTCAGGTTATCATATCACTAACTTGTAAGCTGAATAATACAAGTAAAGATTATTTTGATCAGGTATAAAATCAGAAGGAAATAGTATCTTTGCCTCTCTTAAGGATCAGAAGAATGAATTCAGAAATAGAGAATTCAAAAGACTATTTTGCTGTGTCAGATAAAGATAGACGCTAATCAGAGGCGTCAGCATTAAGTTATATCAATGTAGAAGTATAAGGTCAGAAATCCTAAGGATCACACTTCTTTCTGTGGCTGCATCTTTTAGCAATAGTCCTCAAGCCTTAATGGAAAAATGTACATTTTAATGGCTCCCTGATGTAGATTAGAATCACCTGGGAGCTTTTAAAACACCGTTTCTAGCTCCCCAATCAAATCTGTTTATTTAGACTCTGTGAGAGTAGGACCCAGACTTTAGGGCTCTAGAATTTTTCAATGCAACTCAAGTGATTCAAATGAGCAGGCAAGTTGAGAACCAATGACCTATTGATAAGTTAACTGAGAAGTAAACAAGTTAAACTACTGATAACCAGACAATATTGAATTTTGCTTAATTTTCATGGTTGGGAGAAATAGAGTTTCACACTAGTGTGCTAATTTTTAATTGAAAATTATCAATTAGGAAAAGTAGTAGCTGTATAAGTTAGATTAGGTATCTACAAATGACAGATTATTTATATTCATACTTCAAAGAGCATTTCTATGATATCAATTAGATTGCATGTTAGGTGGTTATTGCTAGAGAGAAGTTTCAGCTGAGTTGTTATTTTCCAGTATTGTTGCTGAAGAACATTTATTGAGTTTTAATAATGTGAGAGGTGCCACATGAAACATTAGATACAGGACCTGAGCAGTGGGCTTATAGTCTAACCTAAGGATATCAATTATTTTTAATTGACTTGGCTGTTCATGAAAATGAGGTATTTACTGTGCTAGTTAGTACAGGAAAAGAGCCCATGAAATCACTGAATTTTATCCATGCTTCCCTTGCAAGTAGGCACAACTGCTCATATTTCTTATTCTCTTAAAGTATAGTTGGCATCTAAGCTTTTTTTATTATGCATTCTTCCAAGTATTAAGGTTGTTAGGCTATGCTAGCAAAAATGCAAGGATGTTCCCTTGTGTAAATAGCAAAAATGCAAGGATGTTCCCTTGTGTAAATACCCTTACACTTTTGGCCCTTAATCCCGGGAGCTCTGAATTTGTATGCACCGACAGTGCATCACTTTTTAACTAAGGCGCATATGTTTCAGAAGGATAGCCTTATAATATTTGTTTTCACTATGTAAAACAATAGAACCCCATGGGAGCTGAAATCATGAATACACTTGATACATAGGAAGAGTGAGCCAAAACTAAAAAAGAAAAGAAGAAACAAATCATTATTAGTTCTAAGGTTATTTGAGGAAAACAAAAATCCTAGAGATGATTGTGGAAAATGAGAATTTTCTCCATAACTTTGAGTGCTCTTGAAATGCACTTTTTTTTTAAAGCAAATAATTTTTGTCATTACAAGTGAATTTTTGACAAAATTGGACTGATGGAGGCAATTATTATTATAGTCTCCAGCCTGATAAAATTGCTTAATTTCACACTAAAGATGAGAAGAACTAGCTGGTTAATGCAACACAAGTCAAAATTTTCCAGCTATGCTCAAATACATACCAATTGAAACATGGTAAGCTTTCTGCTGGACACTCCTGATTCCTCTTTTTGTATTACTATCAGGTATTTTCAAGAACTTTAACATATTTGGGAAACATTTAGAAACAAGTTGTTACAAATAAACTTGTATATGTTGCCTTATATAATACACACATTAAGATGTTCATATTCACAAGACAAATATGATACAATTATTGATAGAAGGCAGTTAATACTTTGAGATGTGGTGTATTGGAAACCTGTGTCCTGTCATGCTGATTTGCTTCTAAAAGATGATGTTCTAATTACATTGTTTTAACATGTATTTCTACTCTTAACTGTTTGTTTGTTTCTGATTTTGCTTTCTTGTTTGACACTCATAACATAACAATAGTGTACTAAGAGCATCCATAGTCTCATCACAGGTGAACATCATTGGAATTGCAATCTGAATAAAAAAGGTCTGTTTTCATATAACTCTTGATCAAGTACGATTACAAGTATCTACTGAGCTAAGAATCCAATTATGCTCTATTTTAAACATATGCTCTTTTTCAGTTAAAGTATTGAGAGTACATTTGATTTCTAATTTCTATTATAATGTGTCAGGTAGAATACTTGTATTTCTTTGCAAGTCATAATTGCTATGGATGGGGTATGGGAGGATAATGAAAAATGGAAACTTGAACTATTTTACTCTTGGAATATTTTATTTGGTTCCAAATAGCGCACATGATCCTCCTCCTCTTTGAATTGGGAAGATCTTTCAAGGCAGATATATTTTTTTTCTATCCTGATGATAGCAAAACAAACAATCAAACAAATGATTTTTTTTTGTATGTTATATAATTGGACTAAGGTTTCATATTAGAAATAATGTCTATTATAATTTGTTCTACGTTGAATATAATATTTAATGTTTATATGTATATTAGAAACATTTGCTTGCTTTCCCAAGAGCCATTCTTCTCCTTTGTTACCTGCTAACAGATCAATAGGGTTATCTATTAATCTATTAGGCAGATTAATAGGGTTAATAGGGATTTTATAGTGAATTACCCTCACAAGTGATTGAATTATTCGGGGTTTAATTATTTAATGGAATTCTCTTTCTCTTTTTCTAATGATTGTTCTAGGGGGGAGGTATATGACATAATTTTGGCCAAAGAGATACAGGAAATACCTAATCAAAGCTTACAGGCAAACATTCTATTGTCTGTGAAAGCATGGAAGGAAGAACGTTGCTTCCTTCTGTGAATGGTGTTTTGTAAGAGGGCAATGCTCAGCCGCTACATATTAGTTTCTAGTTTTCTTGATCTATGCAACAAATATCAGTATAAATCTTTTGTTCTGTTACCTGCAACCAAAAATGTTTGCATAAACTGATGCATTAGATTAATATAAATTAGGTTTATTTTCCACTTAACAAGTGAGACACATGACTTACCTTAAATTATAAAAGAAAAATACGTATTGTTCACGAGCATTTAAAAATGATTAAGAATGTCATTTATGTTAAGAATGTTATTTAAAAATAGGTTAAAAATTATCTTGGAGTTGCTACATCAACAATAGAACAAATACTGAGAAACTATTGATATGTTAAAACATCTCTTTTTTTTTGTTGCTAAAAATTAAAGTATAGGAGTTTTAGGTTCCTATTACTTATTCACCAAGTATATATTGTGAGGTACCTTTAATTACAAATAATTTTTTAAAAAATCTTGTATTCTTGGATGGTGAGTTGGGTAAATTTACTAAACTCAGGGGTTTGAGACCAGCTTGAGAAAGAGCAAGACCCCATCTCTATTAAAATAGACAAACTAGCCAGGCGTTCTGGCAGGAGCCTATAATCCCAGCAACTCTGGAGGTTGAGGCAAGAAGATAACTTGAGCCCAAGAGTTTGAGGTTCCTGTGAGCTATGATGACACCATCACAATCTACCCAGGGCAACAGAGCGGGACTTGGTCTCAAGAAAACAAAAAATTATATTATCTTTACCACATGAATCACATATTTATAATTTTAATATTGACATTGATTTTGATTTGCTAGAAACATTCCCAAGCTTACTATCAAACTTATAACACAAAGAAAAAAAAAAAAAAGAGCAAAATCAGTTTTGTACACTCAATTCTTAATGGTGTATAAAAACTCCCAAAGGGTATTGCACATTTAAGGTAAAAATCAATATCAACATGAAGCATGAAAATCAGGCTTTTTTCTTTGTCTGCTCCCCTCACTGTGAGATTCAGTCTCCTTGTTCCTGATGCTCTATGTCTGAGTTCAAGTTGCCTTCTTCCCTCTCAAAGTTCTGCTTTTCTTGTGTATCCCTTATCAACATTGCCAGAGTGTCTTCCCGACTTTTCTATTCCTAATTCATTTTGTTGTGTCCAAGTTGTTCAGTTTATGACCAAAAATTCATTTTTTTTTTTTGAAATTTGAACATCTCAGAGCTTTTATTTGAATATCTTTCTACAATTGTCCACCTCGTGCTCTCTGGAACCTCTGTGTTTGTAGACTCCTGAGTCCTTTGCTGCTGTTTTCCATTGCCCTGGTTCCAGTTTTGACTTCTGTTTTCCTAGTTTTTATTTTACTTTATCTTATTTATTAAATATTTCTATTCCTAGTTTTTATTTTATTTTATTTATTCAATCATAGCTGTGTACATTAGTGCCGTCATGGGGTACAGTGTGCGGGCTTCATATACACTCTGAAATATTTTCATCCAACTGTTTGACATAACCTTCACAGAATTTTCTTGTTTATTGTGTGAAAACATTTGTGTTCTGCATTTAGTAGGTTTCACCTGTCTCTTCTAAGATGCACCATAAGTGTGATCCCACCATTTACACTCTCTCCACCCACCCTCCCCTTCCCCCTTCCCTCCCTTACCCCTGTCCCCACGTTCTTGTGCTATAAGTGGGTTATAGTCTACATATAAAAGCTATAAATTAGCTTCATAGTAGGACTGTATACATTGGATACTTTTTCTTCCCTCTTGAGATACTTTGCTAAGAAGAATATGCTCCAGCTCCATCCATGTAAACATGAAAGAGGTAAAATCATCATTTTTTCTTTAAGGCTGCATAATATTCTATGGTATAAATGTCCCACAGTTTATTAATCCATTTGTGGATCGATGGGCACTTGGGCTTCTTCCATGACTTAGCAATTATGAATTGGGCTGCAATAAACAATCTGGTACAGATATCTTTTTTATAATGTGATTTTTGGTCTTCTGGGTATATACCAAGTAAAGGAATTATAGGATCAAATGGCAGGTCTATTTTTAGATTTCTGAGTATTCTCCAAACATCTTTCCAAAAGGAACATATTAGTTTGCATTCCCACCAGCAATGTAGAAGTGTTTCATTTTCTCCACATCCACGCCAGCATCTCTGGTTTTGGGATTTTGTTATGTGGGCTAATTTTACTGGAGTTAGATGATATTTCAAGGTAGTTTTGATTTGCATTTCTGATGATTAAGGATAGTGAGCATTTTTCCATGTGTCTGAAGGCCCTGCACCTGTCTTCTTTAGAGAACCTAGTGCTAGTTTTTAAACCTTTGGTTCATTATTAGGTCAAATACTGGCCTTCTACTGATGTGTCAGCTTGTTGACACCTTCCCTGACCCTCATCTTTCTAATAGTGCCACATCCTCAACCTCAATTTCAGTCGTCACCACTTATAATCCAGTTCACACAAGATCCTTTGCTGCCACCTCCTTGCTATTCAAAGTATTGAACTCAACTGTGTTCTGCTTTAATTAAACAATTCGGTTTACTCTATGGTTCATACTGCAGCCAGAGAAAAATAACATTGGATCAGCTGTTGAGATCCAAGTGTCAAGGTGGTCACTTAGGAAAAGGAGTCAAGCTGAACATGACAATTTCACCTTCATTTCCTTCCTTTAGCAATGATAGCAATGAGCACCAGCTTCCCATTGCTTTATTGTTTGCCCACATGGAATGGCATTAGGTGTGGGTTAGATGAATGCAAGGAAGCAAGAGGGAATGTCTCACCTCTGAGGATCCTCAACAAAAACTTTGGGACTATGGGCGTGGAAGGAGGGGTGTGGGAAGGGCTAGTAGTGGAAAAGTAGGGAGGTGCGGATGAGCAACTCAGCTTAGTCCACTGTGAATGGAGATGCCGAGACTGGCAATGCCAATATGGGTATGAACTTGTAGCTGGGTGGCAGGTAACAAATCCTTGGCACCTCCCTCTTGAAAATGGCATTGCACTGACTATGCACCAAGTCCGGTGTGGGGAGGACAGAGCCTCCATGAGGCTTGCCAGGAAAAATCTGGTAATTCCCTGTTTGGGCCTGAAAGATAACACAGAGGATTTCAATCTGGAACTGAGCTCCTTACTATCTGTGACCTAACCCTTCCTGAAATATCCAGTTTGGAGAACTAGTATTTGTATGTAATGTTTTAAGGCATTTTGTTAGAAAATCATCTATTTCCTGAGAATCCCATATGTATATTCTCAGATTAAGGAAGACTACTAAAACTGCACGTATTTCTGCCACACATGGAATGCTTGCTATAAAGCACTCAATACAGACAATGTTCATTGATCAGCACTATGTGAGGGTAGGGGCAAAAACTGTGAAGTCTTGTTTGTATTTGACTCTAGGATAGGAAAAAACACTGTCTGCTACGATGCAAAACTCAGTGTAAACATATTTCTGAATTTCAGAAATGTTAATAAGCTCATTCCTAAAATGAAGGAAGAGTGTAATTTTCCTTGAAGAAGTAATATATTTCTGTCTTTGTACAGTAGCTGTTCTGTAACCATGTACTTTGGCTTTTCAACTTCCAGGAAGCTCAGAAAAAAATTGGAAAGTTAGACTTTTGTATACTATGAAAGTAGACCTTCAGTTATTAATTTTCCATGGTATATTATTTATTAATCATACTTCACTATATTCTTAAAATGTGAATATTCTTAAAATTTGACTGAAACCCCAATTATGCCACAGTAGATGATATCAACTTTTTAAAATATAAAATAGAAGTATATTTTAACTCATTCTGAAAGGAACGGCGCACAGGAATTTAAGGACATGACTTTTATTATAGAAAGAAATTTATCCTATTTTCCACAAATCCTTGAAAGATATACAGCAATTTGCTGAAAGAATACATTAAATCCTTAGTGGTTGGTGTTTTTACAAGTAATGAAGTCCATACAATCAGGCCATACAGAACACAACTGTAAAAAGTATGTAATTGGTCGGTCAAACTAATTTTATTGAATAATCACTGCAACCATAAATTTAGTAATACCCCTATTGATTATAAAACATAATATTATTATTTTTGTTAAAGAAATAGGAAATATATATAATGCACAATAAGTGAGTTTAATATTTAAAAGTCACAGGACAAATGGTTTTTGAAAAGCTTATTATTCTAATTAGTCATCATGTATCTATGGAAACAGTCATTTATTAGCACTCAAAATAGGAAATCCAGTCGACAATTTTCAAACCAGAATCAGCCCAATGGTAAGCTTGATGTTACACCTACACACTGATTTTCATAATGTGAAAATATAAATAATAGTCAGTGCTTCCTTTGAGGAAAGTAGTAGAAAGTGAACCTCATTTGGATATTACCAGACTTAATTATAGTTTTAGAAATGGGCGGTATAACATCGTAAATACTCATTTACCAACCTCAGATTATTTGAAAGGTGAAATTTATACGTGTGATATAAAATTCTAATAAGTTTTCCTATAAACCTTGCTTTGAATCACGTCTTTCTGTTCTTGTTTATTATTTTTTATATCTTCCTACCACTAGTGGTAATTATAATAGCAAAAAAAGTAATTATTTGCTTTTGGTCTACCTCATACAGACCAATTCTTTTATCCTCACAAAACAACGAGTTTATAAAATTACAGATAAATAAAGTAATATGAAAGGAATTATATGCATTTCAGAGTGTTATACAGCTTGTGAGATAGTGAGATTTATGTTTTGTTTCTGTAACTCTAAATCATTACTTTTACACCTTATCAGATAGAGAGTTGTGTACTAAATATGTTATATTTTATCATCAGTTAGAAAACTGGTAGTTATTTGCTACCAATAATTGCCCACATATGAGAAAAATATATAGATGTCTAAATTATTATGATGAGACACAACTTTTATAAATAGTAGCTGTTGATAGACAACCCCATGGCAATTTTACTCAGATAAAATTTTGATGGAAAAGAAGCATAAATTGCCTTAATGGAAATTTTAAACAAATATTAAAAAGGGAGTAGAAAATTGCTAGATCTTAGAGAAAACAAACCATCAAAACTAATTAAATTAGGCTTAGTAAGACATAATAGTTGTTGAATTGTTTATGTACCAGACTCAGATTTATCACCTCCCCCAATCTCCTATTTATTATTGTTTTACTTTCCTTTACATAAGTATATAAACAATTCAATGTCTACAAAAAAGAAATTTGATAAAATTTTTCATAAGTTTATATTAAAATTCTCAATAAATTAGGAAAAGAAGGTACTTCCTTAAATATATATTAAAAATATTTCTGGCAAACAGCATTTTAAATGCGAAATATTAGAAACAAAATTTTCACTTTAAAATCAGAGAAAATATAAGGATTTTGCCAATAAAACTTTCATTTAATTGTCATTGGAGGTCCTAACCAGCAAAAGATGATCAGAAAAGAAATTAGAGTCTTAGAAATAGTAAAAAGGATTTTTTTTTTTTTTGAGACAGAGCCTCAAGCTGTCACCCTGGATAGAGTGGTGTGGCATCACAGCTCACAGCAACCTCAAATTCCTGGGCTCAAGCGAGTCTCCTGCCTTCATCTCCCAAGCAGCTGGGACTATAGGCGCCAGCCACAATACCCCACCATTTTTTGGTTGCAGCCATCATTGTTGTTTGGCGGGCCCAGGCTGGATTCGAACCTGCCAGGTCAGGTATACGTGGCTGGTGCCTTAGCCCGTTGAGCCACAGGCACTGAGCCAGAAATAGTTAAAAAGGAAAGAAAAATTATACTTTTGCCAAAAATTTTTATGTAAAATTTTAGACAATTTTTTTTTTTTTTTGGTAAGACAGAATTTATTCACAGAAAAGAATACAGAAAACACTAAGGCTCCTGGTGGAGGGAGAGAATTCTAGTGGGGAGAGAGAAGCTCTCTCCATTTCTCTCCCGGTCTTTCCCCATCTCCTCCTTTAGGCCTTTAGTCTCAGGGTATATATAGGTGTATGGGTTCCTTGGCCAGGAAACGAATGAATACAGTCCCTT
>CAUYON010076214.1:0-40036 GCA_963573935.1 Arctocebus calabarensis
TGAATGTTCTGCTTTGTCTCTCTTCTTTTCTGCCTCTTTAACTATCTAAGTTATCTCAAGAGCTTTGTCCTCTACCTCTGAGATTCTTGCTTCTGCATGGTCTAATCTGTTGTTGATACTTTCTATTGCATCTTTAAGTTCCCTAATTGACTGCTTCAGTTCCTTCAGCTCTGCTATATCCTTTCTATATTCGTCATCTCATATTGCATTCTGTTTTTGGATTTCCTTTTGGTTATTTTCCACTTTATCAGCAGTTTCCTTCATTGTTTTCATCATCTGTTTTCTAAATTCCTCTTCTGTCATTTCTAACATTTCTTTATAGGTGGAATCCTCTGCAGTAGCTACCTCATGGTCCCTCGGGGGAGTTGCTTTGGACTGATTTTTCATGTTGCAGGATTTTTCTGCTGATTCTTCCTAATGAGTGATTTCTTTTATCTGTTTCCTTGCCCTAATTTTTCTTTCGCTTCCTCTTGCTCTTTACGTTACTGTGCCTCTGGCCTAGAGTTTTAATGAGTCCTTTTGGTGCAGGACCAGAAGGATGAGAAGATTGAAGAGTAAGAAGGGAATAAAGATTTTTAAAAAGGAGAAGAAAAGAAAAGGGAAAGGAAGGGGGGTGAGTTAAAGGGAATATTGACAAAAAGAAGAGAGGCACAGAAAGAAGGACAGGAGCAATATAGATGTACAGTAGGGTACTTTGATCCAACCTTATAAATCTCCAATCTCTTGGGGTGCCAGGTTGGGTGGTTCCCTTGAGGTCAGCATCTCTTTGCCAGGCTGTTCAGACACAGTACCCCACCTCCACCAAGTAGAGAAGACAAAAATGCTATAAATCAAACCAAAACAAGCAAACACAAAACTATATGGGATAAAATTGGGGGGGGGGGGAATCAAATAGTAGGGGCAGAAACACTAACTAAAAATGAAATTCTAATTGTTAAAGAAGGCAACAATGGAAAATTATACTTAAACTAGAAAAATGAAGAAATGAAAGAAGAAAAAAAGAAAAATTGAGGGGGAAAATGTTGAAATTAAAAACAAAAACAAAATAGCAGTCTATATATCTTGCTGGATATTATCTGGGCAACAAGTGATCTTCTGGGGTATGAGATATTAATCACAATGCTGATATAGCTATACAAAATGGAGAATGGAGGCCTCTGTTGATTTCTCAAACCCCTCAGGGTGGAGAGCCTAAATCTCTCCTCAGTCCGCTTAAAAGGTACTTTAAACTGTTAACCTTGGCTAAGCAGAAGCTTTCGCAGAAAAGCACTCTTGAAGTGGCTGCCACTTACCCATTGTGCCAACACCGGTCTCACTCTATGCCCTTGAGGGCCAAGGCTATAAGGCATCTCATCTTTAGGCTGCTCAGTCACTAGATTACTCGCCCAAGTTCTCCCACCACCTCTTCACTCTACAACCATGAGGGCGGAGCTTGCCGGGGCAGTTCTCCCACAATGGCTCTGCTTAGCCCACAGCCAAACACTATTAGCTCTGTCCAGCTCAATGGCTCAGTCTGGGGCCGTAGACAATGCTTAAAGTCCTCCTCATTCTTTCCCAAGTTCTCCCAAGGTAGTTCAACTGAGTGCCAAGTCCAAAAAAAATAAAACAGCTCGCTGGTAAGGCCTTTCCAGTTTGCTGAACTTACAGCTGCTGGCAGGATTAGACCAAAGGAACACACTCAACCACTTTCCAGTACTCCACTGCTTTTGTCCTCCTCATGGGGTCCCGAAGTCTCTTGCTGACTCCCTGTGTCTCCAGAGGGATGTTTCTGGGCAGATCCCACCAGCCAGAGATGCCTAGAGTCTTCTCTCCCCAGTCTCACCATGCCCAGTTGAAAGGAAGCTGTTACTTGGCTGCCATCTTGCTCCTTCCTCCTTTTTTTTTTTAACTTTTCATTTTGAAATGTTACAAAATATACAAAGGTAAAATAGAACCCAGTATCGACAATTATCAATTAACAGCCAATCTTGTTTTATCTTTGTTCCACCCATTTCTTGCTTTCCTGTATCATGAAGCAAATCCCATATGACAAATCATTTCACATAGAAATATTTCAAAATGTACCACACAAGTTAAAAATATAAAGACTTTTTTAACATAAATATACCATTATCTTACCTAAAAGCTTTTAATGGTAATTTGCTAATATAAATCAATATCTAAATTTTGATTGTTTTCATGGTTTTGGGTTTTTTTAAATACTTGGTTGAAATCAGGGTTCAGATTAGGTCCACACATTGCAGTTGATGCAAATGCCTTATAATCATCTCTCTTTCATAACTTTGTATCTGTAGGTTTCTTTTCTATCTCTTTCTTTTTCCTTACAATTTATTTGTTACAGAGTCAGCTGTTTTATCCTTATAGTCTAGATTTTATTGATTGCCTCCATTTATAGTTTGACATATTCCTCTGTCCTTTGTGTTTCCTGTAAATTGTCAGTCATAGGTAAGTTCTAATTCAGGTTTTATTTCTGCTTTTGTTTTTCTCGTACAAGACTACTGCATAGGGGATGGCTCCCTTCTTTCATCAGGAGGAATGTGGTATCTGGATAGCTCTCACTTTGTGATGTTAGCACTCTGTATTCAAGATGCTTCCCTATTGCTATGTGTACACCTAGTTCTTTATACCCCGGTATTATCACATTTTATCTACCAACTCCCATTGTGTACCCAGATTGCCTCTAATTTATTAATGACCACAAATATTACTACAGTGACATCCTCATGCTATCACCATAGACCTAAGAATTTCTTTAGAAAATAAACCCCACAACAGGTTTTCTAGGTCACAAGATGGTCTAAACTCAGTTTGCCAAGTATTACAATACTGCTTTCAAAAATGTCTGTACATAGGCCAGGTGGGATGGCTCACCCTGTAATTCTAGCACTTTGGCAGGTCAAGGCAGGAGGAGCCCTTGAGCTCAGGAGTTCAAGAGCAGCCTGAGCAAGAGTGAGACCTGTCTCTACTCCAAAATCCAAAACTTTTTGAGCTCCTTAACACACAAGCAAATGCTCATTGTAGCATTTTAGATTTGGGATTTTCCGATTAGGGATACTAAATGGATAAATTTAATGCAGATATTCAAAATGTAATGAACAATGGTGTAACCACACTAGAAAATGGTTTGGCAGTTTTAAAAAACAACTAAACATACTACTATAGGTTGAACATCTCTTATCTAAAATACTTGGGAACAGGGCAGCGCCTGTGGCTCAGTGAGTAGGGTGCCGGCCCCATATACCGAGGGTGGCATATTTGGGGGCAGTTACCCAGAAAAGTGATTACATAGATAATTGTGGGAAGAGGGAATAGGATAAGAAGGAGAGTTTCCCTCATATTTTAATGACCTTTCAGTTTTAATTCATTTGAATTGTATAACCTATTAAAATTTTATATTAATACAGACTTTAATTAAAATAAAACAAAAATGAAAGCTACTATCTGAAAACAGTACAACTAGAAAATTACACTTTTCTTTTTAATCTTATCTTTTTCTTCTATCTTGTTCATAAGAAGAAATAGTAATTTATCCTTTTAATAAGAGCTATTTTAACTGAACTACCTATTCATTTCAAGAAATGATATTGATTATCTAAGAAACACCAGTTTTAAATAATATGAACAATAAAAAATAAAAATTTTATTTTTATTAATAAACTGACAAATATTTTCTATTTCTGATTCTGGTGTTCCACTTTCCACATGATTTGTATTTTTCATGAATAAGAATTTAAATTCTAGATTTTTAATTTGTAACATTTTATTTTTCTTTCATAGCAACTTGAGATTTTTGATGATTGCTTTAGCATATGCCATACCACTTGGCGTATTTGCTGGCTGGTCTGGAGTTCTGGACTTGATTTTAACACCAGTGCATGTTAGCCAAGTAAGTATTTTATTTCTTTATGTATTGTAGGTGTTTTGCTTCATTTAATTTATAAATACAAGTTATATACGTACTTAGTTTTAGCTTCAAAGACTGGGTAAAACTTTGTCCTATTGTAGCAAAAGTAAGAACTACATGGCACAGTTGAAAATAATGTTGATTTTCTTCCCTGATTTTGATAACTACTATGAATTTCACTTTTCTTTGGGAATTGATGATGCTAATGAACCAGAAAGGAAAAAAAAAAAAAGAAAATGTTAGTTTTATTTGACTTCTGTCTATCTTTCCGAGTTAATTGCATATTTGAATATCCTTTTTCCTGACATACCTGTTCTATTGCCCACTTTTGGGCTACTCTTTTCCTACTGATATATAAAGAAGAGAGATATGCAGAAGGAAGCTCCCCAAAAGATTTTGGGGGTCTCCAGTAAGTGTTAGCTAGGAAATGGGCTACACATATAAAGGGCAAAGCTCCTAGAAATTGTCTTAATTATTCTAGCATTCATTATAATTATGTTTTGGTTATTTAGTAAATACACATATTTCCCTTTATTGAGATTTCTATTGGAAATTTTGGAATCTGTCAATCAGTTTGAGAGTTGACTTCTTTATATTACTGAGTTTTCTAAATCATGATCATTGTATTTCTTTTCATGTATTTAGGTCCCAGTGTCTCTGAATAATGCTTTATATTTTTGTGCAAAGATACCTTTGTTAGATTTATTCCCAAGTATTTGATATATTTTGAAGTTACTATAATTGGTAACTTTTTAATTTTTTATTTTTTGTCATGTTTTAATTCATATACAATAATTGTACATATTTTGAGGGGATACATGTGATATTCTGAGACCTTATAGCATGTATTGATCCAATCAGTATAATTGGAATATCCCTCACCTCACACATTTTTCTTTGTGTTGGGGACAAGTCTTCTCTTCTAGTATTTGAAATGTACAATAAATTATTGTTAGGTATCATTTCCCTACCTTATTACTGAATACTAAGACATGTTCTTTCTTCTGACTGTATTTTTTTGTTCCCTTAATCAACTTCTCTTCATCCCCCTCTCCCACCTTCCCTTCCCAGTCCCTGGTAATTATCATTCTACTTTCTACCTCCATGAGATCCTTTCTTTTAGTGTCCACGATGAGTAAGAACATGCAATATTTGTCTTTCTGTGCCTGGTTTATTTCACTTAACATAATGACCTCCAGTTCCATTCATGTTACTGCAAATGATGGGATATCATTTCTTTGTGGCTGAATGGTATCTTGTTGTGTGTATATGCCATATTTTCTTTGTCCATTCATCAATGGTTGGACACTTAGGTTGATTCCATATCTTTGCTTTTGTGAATGGTGCTACAATAAACATAGAGGTACAGATAAGATACTTCTTTTCTTTCTTTTAGATACCTACCAATGGGCTTGCTGGATCATATAGGAGTTTTAATTTCATTTTTTTTTAAGAAACTCCATATTGTTTTCCATGATGGGCTGTACTACTTTACATTCCCAACAACAGTATACAAGGCCTCCTTGCCTTGTATACTCTGCCTCCTTGCCAGCATTTGTTATTTTTTGTCTTTTTTATAATAGCCATTCTAACCAGGATGAGCTAACTCATTATAGTTTTGATTTACATTTCGTTGATGATTAGTGATGTTGAACATTTTTCTCGTGTATTGAGCATGTGTCCATCTTTTCCATTCAGGCCTTAAATTGCATTATTTGGGTTTTTATTGTTGAGTTGTTTGAGTTCTTTATGTGTTCTGGTTGTTAATCCCTCATCAGATGGATAATTTGCAAATATTTGTCTATTTTGTAGGTTGTTGCTTTACTGTCTAGTTTTCTTTCACTGTGCAGAAGTCTGTTAGCTTTATATAATCCCATTTGTCTATTTTTTATTTTGTTGCCTATGCTTTGAGGTCTTCCCTCAAAAATTGCCCAGACCAATGTCCTATAGCATTTCTCTGTTTTCTTTCAGTTTCATAGTTTCATGTCTTACATTTAAGTCTTTAATATGCAGACTTACCCCAAGGTCACCATATATATATTGGGAAAATGGGAAATTGTAGCTAAATGTACCTTTATTTACAAAATATTCATTACAAAATATTAACATAGTGTTTCTCCACATGTTGATATATAAATATTAAATATTAAAAATATAATGTGAGCTTATTATTTTTCCTATGTATGGTGACCTTTGGGACACCATATACTTTTAGTTGGTTTTTGTATATAGTGAAAGATGAGAATCTAATTTGTCAAAAACTTAATAGTTGCTCTTTTCTCTTCCTTCCCCGTGTGTCTCTTTTCTCTTCCTTCCCCCGCGTGTCTCGTGTCTCTCTCTCTCTCCCCCCGCCCTTCTCTGCCTTCTCTCTTTCTCCTCTCTTCCCCCATTTCTCTCTCTCTTTCTCTCTCCTTCCCCTTAATGCTGCTCTGCAACTTCCCCGCTAATAAAGACCTTTCGTACAAAAAAAAAAAAACTTAACGGTTGTAAGTGTGTGGATTTGTTTCTGAGTTCTCAATTTTGTTCCATTGGCCTCTAAAATTTTATGTATGTTCTAACTTTTTGCTAGCGTATAGAAATACAACTGATTTTTGCAAGTAATTTGAAAATACAGGTGACCTTATATTCCACAATCTTGTTAATTCATTTATGTATTTTATTTACCAATAAATATTTTGGCCTCTGTATAGTCATATTAATTGTGACTAATGACAAATAGATGGAGAAAATACATTCAATAAAATTTCACATTGAGATGCTCATATGATTTTTCTGGCAAATTACATTTATTGATTATTAAATGTTAAATCACATTGCATTTCTGGACTAAATCCAATTTTGTCATTGACATATTATACTTTTTATATATATCACTGAATTCAGTTTGCTCATATTTTTTGCAATAAAATTCATGAATAAGATTAGACTATATTTCTTTCTTGTCCTATCCTTGTCAGTTTTTATATCAATTTTGGTCTGAAAAAAACAGCCTAGGAAATATTCCCTTTTTCTGTTATTGGAAGAGTTTGTGTAAGATTGGTGAATTGATCTTTTGTTTTTCCCAAACTATTTGATAGAATTCACTGATAAAACCATCTAGTTTTCTTTGTGAAAAGATTTTTAAATGTAGATTTACTTCTTTTAATGTTTATAAAATTATTCACATTTTCTATTTATTCTTGTATCAATTTTGGTAATTTGTAACTTTCTAGAATTTGTCTTTTTAATCTCAGTTTTCAAATTTATTGGCAACAAGTGATTCATAGTATTTTTCACTTACGATTTTATTGTATCTCCAGGTTAAATTATTCCAGATATTATCTGTATCATCTTTCTTATTTTTTCTTGAACAGTTTCACCAGTGGCTTTTTATTGGGTGTTTCTTTTATATTTTATTGATTCTGGTTTCACATTTATCTTTTTCTATTCTTCCGTCTTTTGGGAGGGTTACTTTGCTATGTGTTTTCAAACTTCATAATATGTTTCATTTTAAGCTTCTCTTTTCTAATGTATTTTAAGGCTATGCATTTCTTTTTAAACATAGCTTTACCTTCGTTCCATGAATTTTACTGAGTAGATTTTCATCATTATTCAATTTTAAATATTTTCTAGTTTCCATATTGATTTCTTCTTTGAACTATAGGTTATTTAGAAGAGTATTTCTTTTTTTTCTTTTTTTTTTTTTTTTTGAGACAGCCTCAAGCTGTCACCCTGGATAGAGTGCTGTGACATCACAGCTCACAGCAACCTCCAATTCCTGGGCTCAAGCGAGTCTCTTGCCTCTGCCTCCCAAGTAGCTGGGACTACAGGTGCCCGTCACAACGCCCGGCCATTTTTTGGTTGCAGCCGTCATTGTTGTTTGGCGGACCCAGGCTGGATTCGAACCCGCCAGCTCAGGTGTATGTGGCTGGAGGCTCAGCCCGCTGAGCCACAGGCACCGAGCCTAGAATAGTATTTCTTAACATATGTACTGTTGAAGATTCCCTAGCTTTTTGTTGTTGTTAATTTCTAACTAAATTACATAATTATGGTCATAGGATATACTCAACAATTTCTGTATTTTTTAATTTGCTGATTCACTATTTGATCAATTGTATGCTATAATTCTTAGGTGTGGTGTTTTATTATGTGTCAATTAGATCAGTTCTGTTTATTTTATTTCTCACACCTTCTATATCTTTACTCATTTTTGTCTGCTTATTCTACCAATAATTCTACACAATTATTATGAATTTGTCTATTTCTCCCTTTATTTCTGTCAATGATTGTTTTATATATTTTAAGATGATGTGATTAAGTGCACATAAATCTAGACTTGTTATATCTTCCCTGTGAATTCAGCCTTTCATCTTTATGAAGTATTCTTTATTTCTGGTGATACTTTTTTTCTTAAAACCTATTAGTTACACCAGCTTTCTTTTGGTCGTGTTTCCTTTGGTCGTCTTCTTATATTTTTTTTACTTTCAAACTTTGTTTAGCCAGGCATGATGGCTCATGCCTATAATCCTGACACTGTAGGAGACTAAGGCTGGGTGTTCGAGACCAGCCTAAGTTACATAGCCAGAAAGAAAAAAATTAAAAAGTAGCTGTGCATGGTGGTATACACCTGTAGCTATTTGAAAGGAAGAGGCAAGAGGATCACTTGAGCCCAGGAGTTACAGTGCACTATGATGGCACCACTGAATTCCAACGTGGTGACAGCATGAGATCTTATCTCCAAAAACAAGAAAAAGAAAATTTTCAGTACTTGTGTCTCTTATAAGCATATAATTTTTTTCTTGAGTCTGATAATCTTTGTGTTTTAATTGGAGTATTTAGTCAATTTATGTTTAATGTAATTAGGGTTTAGATCTACCATCTTACAATATTGGTTTTTATTTGATAACTTTGTCCTATTTCTCTTCTTGTCTTACTTTGTTTAGAGTGATTAAATATTTATTATTTTGATTTCCCTTTTTATAGACTCTTTTACTATTTAGTAGTTGCTGTAGAAAGTACAGAATGCATGTTTAACTTACCAACTTCTATTATATTAATAAATTGGAATTTTTACCTTTTCCAGAACAGTCCAAGGCCCTTAAAACCCTTTAACCTCATTTACCTTTTTCCCATGTTTTGTGGTATTGGCATATATTTTAACTGCACAAGACATTATTGTTATTTACACAGCCAATATTCATTTAGATTTACCCTCATATTTACTCATATTGTCACTCTGTCTTCATTTATGATCTTCTTTTTGTGATCATTTTTCTTCTAAAGATCATCCATTAGTGGTTTTTTTTTTTTCTTTGTATATTGTATAGGTCTGCTGGTGACAAATTCTCTTGTTCAGGTTTTATTTTTTATTTTAATGTTTTTATCTGAAAATTTCTTCATTTAACTTTCAAAATTGAAGTTTTTTCATTTTGAGAACAAAATTTGCAGTTAACACTTATTTTTGTTTGGTTCTTTGAAAATATTCATTTTCTTCTGGCTTCTCTTATTTCAATTGAGAAGTCAGCTCTCAATTTAAAAGCTGACTGATTTTAAGATTATCAATTTATCATTCATCTCGTTGGTTTCACTGTGACACAACTTGAGGTTTATAGGCCTTCTTAAACGTAGGATTTGATATCTCCTATTCATTTCTGAAAGTTATGAGAAAGTATCTCTTCAAGGCTTATGCTCCATTTTCTCTAATTTCTCTTTTAGATACTCTTAACTATGAATGTTCAAGCTGTGTTCCCTGTGTTTTTTATTCTCTTTCTGGAATTTTCCATCCTTCTACTTTTCTTCAAACTGAGTATCTTATTTAGCTTTTCTTCTAATTCTTCATTTCAGTTTTTAGCTCTAATATGCTATTAAATTCATCTGTGAGTTAATTTTAATTACAATATTTTTAAATTATAAAATTTCTATTTGGTTCTTTTTTATACTTTATAAATTTCAGTTTTTAAAATTTGTATTTCTTTTTTTTTCCTTTTTTTAAGTTACAGGTTAATGCAAATGTACAAACAACAAGTTCACAATAATTGAATTTGCTAGGTAGAGTCCTTCCTATAGTTGTGTCCTTCACCCAAAAGGTGTACCATATACCCCTACATTGTGTACTTTAAGTGAAAGCTCACCAACCTCCCCCTCCTCACCTCTCCTCTCCTCCCTCCCTCATTCCCTCTCCCCCCAACTTGAATTGACTGAGTTTTTCTCCTAGGTGTGCATGTATTAGATCATCTATTGGCTTCATATTAATATTGAGTACACTGGATATTTTCTTTTCCATTCTTGTGATACTTTACTGAGAAGAATGTGTTTCAACTCCATCCAGGTTAACAAAAGATGTAAAGTTACCATCTTGTTTTATGGCCGTATTCCATGGTATACACACTTTGTTAATCTATTCCTGAGTTGATGGGCATTTGAGTTGTTTCCACATCTTGGCAATTGTAAATCGAGCTGCAATAGATAAATAGTCTAATGCAAATGGAATCCATTGAGGATCAGTGAGGGCCCTGACCTCACAAGTCCGGAATCTGGCATGGATGACACCTGCCACCAAGGGCAGGAGACTTTCGGGCAGCCAGAAATGCCATGAGCATACAAAGGGTGGTCAGGTGGGCCTCTCAGAAGAGGTGACGATTGAGCTGAGATGTGGAGGATGAGAAGGAGGTGGCTTGGGACAATCTGGTGCCAGAGCTCTTGAAGAAGCAATGGCAGCGCAAGTCCTTTCCTCTGGAATAGGCTTTGCATGCCCAGCAGACACAGCCAGTGTGGCTATACAGTGGTGAGTGAGGGGGAAAATAGTGGAAGATTTCCACTAGATCCCTAACGACCAGACACTACTGGGCCTCAGAGGCCAGAACAGGGAGTTGAGGCTGTTTCAAACTTTTTATTTTATCTTGATATTTAACTTAGTGAACAAAACCCACCTCAGCTTCCAGAGATGGCATACCTTTGCAGAGCTGGGCCCTGGGCTGAGATGTCCTCCCCACTCCTTCCTCATTCAACTCACTAAAGTGTCACTTCCTCCAGGAATCTCCTCTGATAGCTCAGTATCAATCACACACTTGCTTTGCACAGTCCCACACTCCTTTGAGGCTCCTGCAAGCTCCTTGAGTGCAGAGATCAAGTCCCCGGCAAAGCACTGGACAGTGGTAGGTCCTGAACTGAGAGTTTTGAACAAGTGAATGAACTAAGTAATATGCTCCTTGCACCTGTGACTTTAGGCAGGCTATGGGACAGAGCTTGGTAAAATGCCACAAACCCACCATCATTACCACCATATGACCTAGACATGTAGAGTGTTTGATGACACTCGGAATTGATTCAGCAGGGGCCAAGTTTACTTCAAGAAAACAACCAACAAGATAGGCAAAGGCAGGAAGAGAAAGAGGACGTACCGACTATACCCCGCACACCAACAGAGTGTAAGCTGCTCTGCCCACACGACCTCAATCTTCACTTAGTAACTTACCTGAGACCTACCACGTAGTAGTGATGGGAGATGCTCTATAAATATTAGCTGCTGTCATCATCATCATCATCATCATTATTTTAGTTATCATTATGATGACTGAAAAGAAGGAGGAGAAGTTTAGGAACCTATGTTTCGAGCAGAAAAAGGAAGCTCAAGTCCAGAGCGCTCCAAAAATAGGGAGGAGGGCCTCTCAGGCCAGAAGCTTAGGAAGCTTCCCTTAGGACGTCTTGGACCCCTTGAGAGATCCCAGTGACAGCTATGGAGCTATTTCCAGAAACGTGAACATACACACAAAGTTTGTACAGATCTTCAGATTTACAGATGCACAAAAGCCCGCCCATGGATTCCAGAATAGTAAGGATGAATGGTGACCCTGTAACACTAACTATGTGCCAGGTTCCAGGCTAAACACTTCACCTAAATTATTTTATTTAATCCTTAAAGCAGCCTTTATCATTTCCTGTTATTATTTCCTCCTTTATGGACAAGGAAATGGACCCTAAGAAGTTAGGTAATTTGCCAAAGATCACATAAGGTGTGACAGTCACTGGGAATGCCAGGATGTAAACCAAGCTGCTCTAGAGGTTGCTCTAAAGTTGTAAGTGTGATTAAAAAGGAAAAAGGAAAAGGATTACCCACCACACCCCACTGCCTCTCATGACCCCATTCCCTGGAGGTGCACTGAGTATGTGAAGGAGGGGCCTGCTCTCCTAAGAACAAACTCCAACCAATCAAATGAGAGCACAGGCTACCTGTTCCTCTCACCTGGCACCCACAGACCAAGCCTTCTTCCCAGTACAGTGATCAAAGTACAAACCACTTGATTCTATGGCCATCGGGTTCAGAAGTGATCAGCTCCAGAGGTGTTACCGAAACCATGCCAACCCTTGGGACTGATGAGTTTCAGCATTCAAGCAGAAACTTCCTCTCCACCAATTCCCTCATCCCCTCTCCTAAGGAATGTGCACTGATTCCTTTTCCACCTCGGGGTATCAAATGTGACTGTGGCTTGAGCTCTCAACCACACTCCACCTTCAGTCTGCTCCCAGTCCTTCTCCATTAAGGCCAGCAGGGTAACAGCGTGACAAAGAGGAGAGGCCAAGAACGCAGGGCAGCTCTCACACCCACAGAGTCAGGGAGCATGCCCACAATTAAGTATATACATTTCTTGGGGAGCCGGTGAACAAATCACTGTCATTGATGATTTATTCCCCAATTTGCTTTGAGTATGCACCTCATTAATCAATAATAGAAAATGCCATGAAAGCATTGGTGTTAACTGTCAGCAAAAGGCAATGCACCAATTCTTTTAATTAAAAGAATGTGTGTGTGTGAGTATGTCCATGTGTTCTATTAGATATGGTACATTTTTAAATTGCTTTTTCACATCAAAAGCAATGTTAGGCGGTTGGAAGAGAACGAAGAACTGTAAATTCACAGTAAGCAGCAAGAGTCCTGGCGCTCCTGGGCAGTGTATGGTAATTTGACATGTGGCCTAGTCCAAGAGCATTCTGGGAAAGGAGATAATGTTCTCTGGTTCCAGGCCAGGCTACAGTAAACCAGAGTAAGATACACTGCCAATGCTCCACCAGAAAGCATAGAATACAATGAGACACAGCATTGTGTCCTTTTGGGTACCAGGTAAAATTGATTGTATTCTACGAAGGCCATGTATATGGGATATGGAAATTAAGTGGTCACCCAAAATAGTCACAGTTAGCAATGCTTTCTCCCTCCTCCAAAGTTCTGGGGATTAGAAAATTTTTTAGGTTAAAAAATCAACAAAAATTAGTATTAAAAATTGTACCATTTCAGCCATTTAAAAAAGGTGAACTAACACCTTTTGTAACAACCTGGATGAAAGTGGAGACCATTTTTCTAAGGGAAGTATCACAAAAAATAGAAAAACAAACACCACGTGTACTTACTATTAAATTGGAACTAATCAATCAACACACATGTGCACATTTGGTAGTAAAACTCAATGGAGAGCAAGCAGGTGGGAGGGGGCAGGAGGAGAAGGTCAAATTCACACCTAACATGTCCAATGCATACTGTCTGGGTGAGGGGCACCCTTACAACTTTAACTTAAACTGTACGAAAGCAATTCATGTGACCAAAACATTTTATACACCCATAATATTCTGAAATGTTTTAAATGCCTTCCCCCAAATTACACTATTTACCTGAATGAAGTAGAGAAAAGAGGAAGCCATTACAATATAAGATGAATTTCTAAACACTAGCTGGGTTGTTAACATGGGCAGCACACAGAGGCAACACACTTTTAAAGAAGGAAGGAAATTAAAGACTTCCAGCCAATTGGTGCTACCAGCCTACACGTGATCAGGCTTCCACTAAGGGGAAGGTGGAGGTGAGAGGCCCAGTAGCTGCCTGGGTATGAGTACAGGCTTTGTCAGGCAGGCATGGGCTGAATTCCTGGCTCAACCAACTTCCAGCTGTGTGAACTGGGGCTGAGCGCTTGAATCATCTCATCTCTCATTTTTTGCATCTGTGAAAGACACAAAGTGGTAAGAATATCTGTAATTTATCACAGAATTACAAAAGAGGATGACTTTAAATCAATTAGCAGAGTCCCTTAAACCCTGGGTCATGCTCAATAAGGCAAAAGAAAGTACAGCAAAGCAAACACATAAGAACCAAGGTGGGGGCAGGGGATGGAGAGCAGATGCACCTTGCAAGGCCATGGATGGCTTGGAGGTTAAGAATGAGTGTACACACCTAAGGGTAGGGAAATTTATCAGAGCTGTTTGGGCAGGAAGAAAGTGGGATGGGAATCAGTGGTTAAGGGAAAAAGACAAGAGGAGGGAATGAAATTCCTTAGTAATGGCCACATGCCTTTTGCCTGGTTATTGCCCATCTCGAGCCTCAATTCCTAGGCTGGAAAATGGGAGCTTTGGGCTAGAGAACTCTTGGGTCCCTCCCAGCTTTGAAGGTGGAGGAGTCTGCTAGCTGGGGGTCACAGTAGACTGAGAATTTCCTGGCATCCTAAATATAATGTTTGTTGTGTCCCTGTGTTTAGATCAGTATTAGACCCCTATTTAGTAAACTAGGTACCGTTCCCACTCCTCAAATCAGGATGAGAAATGGGCCAGGATGTACTGATTCCATCACAGGGTAGATGCTATATTTGGTTTCCTTACTGATCAGAGCATCTGAGACCCAGTTTGTGTGTGTGTGTGTGTGTGTGGTTGGTGGGGGGGGGGGACACACAGGAAAAGGAGGAAGTCACAGGCAGTCTTGCAGAGATGTCCCATCATTTGCAGAGCTCCAGGTATAACATGGCACACTTCAGGGTCAGATAGCCTGCTCTGACTTTGGATAAGCCAAATAACCCTCTGTGTCTGTTTCCTCATCTGCAAAATAGCGTTATGAATATCTACTTCATAAATTGTGTGGAAGGCTAATGAAGATATCTGTACTATAATATATCCAATACCCCCATTTATGGCACTTGCCTCCTGCATTTCATCTACTTGGTCACCATTAAAGATACATACCCATCATATTCTCTTACGAGATGTTTATTCTTTGAGGAAGAATTGTACCCTTCTCATCTATCTCTCACAAGGCCTAATGTGAAATAGGTGTTGAACTTTAAATGAATTGATTGAGAGGCCAGCTCTGTGGAGGAGCAGGTGCACTCTGCAGGGCAGTGAGCACTCTCCTCACAAATAATCAGTGTGCCTCCAAGGTAGGCCAGTCCTCTTTCTGCTGTTATTGTCTTTCTGCCTTTGTGTCTCAGTTTCTTCACCTGTAAAAGCAGAGTAATTGCCCTATGGCATGCCAACATTGCATCACCATACCTCAGGCTATCAGCTCCGAACCCAGGACAAACCTTGTCAAGTCCTATGACCTCACTAACAAAATCATGGGCCAGGATGGACCCCACCCTTGGTTTAGCTCATTGGTATGAACACACAGCAGACATAAGAGCTTGTACTATCCTTGCTTATTGAGGGGAGTTGCTGCTATAACCACAACTTTTATCTTCTTATAAAAGATATTCATGTTAAATTACATTATAGACAATTGTTTCAAGTCCTCCAGCATTCTGAACTTGAGAATATGAACTTGAAGAAGATGGTTTTTAAAATTTGTAGTCTTTTTAAAATTTTTGGATATGCCAGATCCAAAGCATTTGGAAGTAAGTTGCTATTTAACCTATGACTTACAAAAACGGTCTAAAATACCATGAAATTCATGACTAAGACTTCAAAAGCACAAGTAACAAAAAGAAAAATAGACAAATCAGACTTAATTAAACTACAAAGCTTCTGCACAACATAAGTAATAATCAACAGAGTGAACAGGCAATTCTTAGATTAGGAAAAAATGTTTGCAAACTATATATTCTACGTAAACTATAATTCTGGACTAATATCCAGAATTTGTGAGGAACTCAAATAATTCAATAACAACAACAAAACCCTTCAAAAACCTCATTAAAAAGCAGACTAAGGATATAACTGGACATCTTTCAAAAGAAGATAAACTAATGGCCTATGAGCATCTGAAAAAAAATGTTCAATATCACTAATCATCTGACAAACACAAATAGAACCACAATGAGAGATCATCTTATACCAATCAGAATGGCTATTACTAAAATAACAGATGTTGTCAAGAATGTGGAGAAAGGGGGACTATTGGTGGGAATATCATCAAGAACCCAAATCCTTTTTATTTCTCCACTCTGCATCTTTAGTGTTGGTTCTCCCCTTAGTCTAGGAACTCAAGTCCTCTGTGCCATTTCCAGAAGTAATAGGTATGTATCTGAACATGACAATTTCCAGAGGCAAAAATGAGACTCTCATGTTATCTTTGTAGAACAAAGAACACCTTTCTCTTAAACCTTCTAGAACAGTGATTTTCAACTGGTGTGCCATGAGAGGATCTTAGGTATGCTATGAAAATTTTTAAAGATCATTAATTACTTTTCTAAAGAAGTTTAAAGCACAGTAGGTATATTCTTTTTTTTTTTTTTAACTTGTATTTGATCAACATTATTTAAGTGTGTCATGGAAATTTAACTCTATTTCAAGTGTCCCATGAGATTATAAAGGTTGACAAACACTGTTCTAGAAGGTCTCCTTTCCCATCTATTGTGTAGAACTGGATCACATCTCGATTCTTATACCAACCATTGGCAAAATGGATTTGGGGCTACCATGGTGAAGATTTACTTCTAGGACTATGAATGTGTTTTCAGAGTCATGTAGGAGAGGCAGATACAAAAACATACCCTCAAATTTGGAAGTCAGGAAGAAGAGTGGATAGATGGCAGGAAGGCAATCAACAATATCTGCTAACATCTTTAACATTAACTTGACATTTGATGGTATTCGTATCTTTTCTTGCACACCATCTCTTGACTATATACTCCACAAAGTCAGGCATCTTTATCTGTTTTGTTCTATGATGTACTTCTGACATATAGGAAGTGCCCAGCGCATAGCAGGCTTTCAAGAAATATTTGTTGAATGAATGAAATCTTGACTACATTAGGGCACCAACATTTTACAAATGTGGAGATGGAAGTTGAGATCAGTTATGTGGATTATCCACCCATCTTGTCATTGAGTGTCAAAGATAGATTTGAACTTTTATTGGCCAGACTGCAAGTCCAATGTTTATTTGAATCACTTTGGCTAGCTTTCTAATTTATCAAAAAAGCACACATAAAGTGTTCTCAAATTTTCAAAAAACACAGGTATTAATTCTTATTAGGAAAGTTAGAAGACTTCATAGAGAAGGCATGTATAATTTCTATAGGTAGTTCTAGATACACATTCATACAGGTATAACTAAATTTTTCCTAGGTAGGATCAAATTCAAAATTTTAACTTTTCAAGTAATGACTATAAGGCCATAACCTGAATATGAGCATAATAAAAACATTTCTCATGCTTTTTTTTTAAACCTCTGTGCTATTTTTGGCTACTGTATTTAATAGAAGCCACTGGGTGTTACCACCTTCTACCTTGGCATATCAACATTTACCTTAAGTCATAATGCGAGATTGGCCTCATAATATGGAGTGTTGCAGCTGGACCACTTCATTCACCAACACAATCATCCAACAACCATTTACTGAGCACGCCATGAGCCTCACACAGCACAGAACAGCACTGATCAAGCACCTGCTTGTATGCTGTGCCCAGTGGTGGTGGGAGCCATGAAGGGAAATGAAGACACAGATAAGGAGATTGAAGCCATGGATATGGGGAATAAAGCCATGGATAGGGACTGAGTCCCAGGGCAGTGAGGTGGGAGACAAGGGGGATGATATTTTTTATACTTAGAGACAGGCAGCCCCTCAGCTAAGATGAGAGATGAGATCTGAGTGAAGTGAGGAAGTGAACTTGGTAGTCAATGGGGTGAAGAACATTCCAGAATGGGAGAACTGGAAGCATTTAAGACTGTGAGACAGGGGAATGCCTGATGTGTTAGAGGAAGCATGAGGAGGTCAGTGAGACCAGAACAGAAGGAGCAAGGGGGAAGAATGACATATGAGGTGATCAGACATTCCCAAAGCATGTCCATGAAGGTCCATGAGCTTTGTAGGCAGGTCTGTGGCATGGGTGGGGGAGGAGGGTGCACTCCCTTAGAGCTACCTCCTGGATTGCTGTCTAGAAGGGACACATCAGCAAATGCCATCATATAATATCCACATACTCAAATGAAATCTCCCCCAGCTCATCCTCTGGGAGAAACTGTGGGACATAGTGTTTATGAGGCCAGACTTGAAGGCCTGGAAGACCTGCAGTGGAATCTGGTTTCCATGATGTACATGGCAGCACATACTGCTATGGTCTGAATGTGACCCAAAAATTCATATGTTGGAAACTTAACTGCCAGTGTAACTGTTTGGGGAGGTATCTGGATGTTGGGGCTGGACAGTGTTTATGCCATGAAGGCCCCATCCAAATGAATGAATCAATGCAGTTATAAAAAGGCCTTGCAGGAGTTGGTCACTCTCTCCTGCTCTTCTGCCATGTAAGGACACAGAGTTTACCCCCTTTGCGGCCCTTCTACCCTCCACCATGTTATGATGCAGGAGGAAAGCCCTCATCAGATGCTAATGCCTTGATCTTGAACTTCTCAGCCTCCAGAACCATGATAGAATAATTTTCTCTTCTTTACAAAGTACCTGGTCTGTGCTATTCTGTAATAGCAGCAAAAAATGGACTAAGACGCATACTTTGTCCCTGGGCAAATTATGTAGGCAAATTATGTAACCTCTCTAAGTCTTCATATTTTTCATTTTAAAATGTAATCGAAAAAAAAAATGTCATTGACATACCTCCTCTATATCATTGTGAGGACTCCAAAAAAAATCATGTGTGCAAGTAAAATAGTGTCTAGCACATAATAATTTTTCAACTAAAACATACCATTCCTTTTACCATTATTATCACTGCTATTATTTACCATTATTTATTCAGTATAATAGTCACACTTACTAGGTTAGGATCTTCCTAAGCCAGGATAAATATTAAAAATTAATAGGAGTCTGTCTCATCAGCAACATAAACCATTTTCATTGCAGAAACAGCAATGATGTGCGCTAGTAAAAGTCTGACAGCCACACAGGCAGCTGAGCAGCTGGCATCCCTCTACATCAAAGAGCACAGAACTGACCACTGAGACTGGGGTGGTGGAGGCAAAAGAACAAAGCACCCTCTTTCACAGTGCTAGAATGCTGTGTCAGATTGCACACCTCTTTCAGGTCTCTCTCTCTCTCTCTCTCTCTCTCTCTCTCCCTCTCTCTCAGCATCCTGAGAGCAGACTGTTTTCCCTGTCTGTTCTTTAAGGAGCCAAATATGACTCATCCAGACTGCTCACCCAGACCTGTGATTTAGGCCGTGGTGGAGGATAAAGGGGGGAGAGAGCTGCTGCCAAGCCTAGGATGGATATGGGCAACCTTGATCAGAGTCAAGGGACACTATAGCCCCAAGGCTACCTGACTGCAAACCCCTCCTGCCTCCCTACACAATGTGGGGGGGAATCATTGGTATTGCTTAAACTGCATCCAAGGAGCTTCAAGTCATGGGAGGTAGAGGCCCACATACCTGGAGCAATCAGGGATTGGGCAGAGGGGAGGGAGGCAAGTGTAAAGGTATGGAAGGGGCTGGGCTCGGAAGTATTGCTGTTTGGCAACATGTTGGGGCAATACCGAGGCCAAGGAAGGTGTCTGCTCTATACTCTTCCCTGGTCCCAAGTCCATTCTTTAGGATTGAAGCAAATGAATGCACCACATAGTTTAAAAACACATTTCCCAAGCAGTCTCTTATTAAAACCTAACTTACTGTGCCTCAGACCCCCACGTAGCTCCCCTGTACTCTCTTCACAGCCTGGACTATTGCTACTGCCTCTGCTGCACAAAGGCTCAGCCTTTTCCTCCCAAGCCAATTCTCACTTCCAGTAGCTTCTTTTTAATCCATTTCAACAAACATCTGAGACCTCCCATGATAGAGAATTGAGCTTCTGTTTTTAAATCTTTTAGTGTCTGGCTTCACTCATCACAGCTGCACCGCCCACCCTCCCCACCCCCCCAAACATACCCTCCCTGACTAATGGGGCTTCTTATTAAGCTCCAAGTTCAGCATCAAGGCTACCACTTATTTGTGTGACTGGTTAGGAAACATCCTCTCATGGAATTGTCTCCTTATCTGTGCAGGGAGACAAATTATTTTTGTCCTGCCTACCTCAGCATGGTTGTTATCATAGATCCTCTGAAACAACAATCACTGAAGACTTTAAAGAAAGTGAATATTATATAAAACCCAGGTACCAAAAAGACTTCAAATTACTCAGATGGGAGATGTAGGCATGATGGGATGCCCCTGCTCTGCAGAAGGCATCAACATGGGGCTCTAGAAGCCCACCAGGGCCTTTTGCACATTATTCCAAAGTGTTGATTAAATTCATATTAGCCATACTTGAGGGACTGAAGACTCTACAGATCCAAAGCAAGTAGCCCCCAAACACCCAAACAGCTTCCTTCCCGTCTCTCCTTAAGTGACTTGTTTTTACTGGAACCTAGCTTCCTCTTCCTGTGTGGAAAGCTTTGTTTATAAAAATTAGCTCTTAAAGGAAAGCAAGAAACAGAACTTTTTCCACCAACCAGCCTTGGAATTGCACCAGGTTACACTTCTAACCTTAACCAAAACGGGCCATGACTCATCATTTATACTTGGGGGGCACCATACCCCAATCGTCTCCCCAGGAGATCACATCCTCCATGACTGCCAGGGAAAAAAAGCAAATTGCAGGAAGCCCCTATGGGAAAAAATAGAGAAAAATTTATTTTGGGAAATCCCATTCTCACCATACTTAAATTCTACTATCTATACTCTCCTTGGGCATTCTCCACCATCTTCTCCATGTCTAGCAGTCTGGAGCCATCCCTGGTCCTCTGCTCATCCAAGTCAAATTTTTCTTCACTACTCACCCTTTCACCTCAAACTGACCCATTCCCATCTGTGTAACCTTAAAAATAGCTCTTCAGCCTTTAGTTTCCTGGCCTGTGTGATGAGGATAATAATGGCAGCAACAACCTTACTGATGGAGCACTTTCTATTAATACTTGTTATGTATTGATTCATTTCATCCTCAAAAGGAGGGGACAGCTATTCTTCTCTTCATTTGACAGATGAAGACACTGAGTACCATGTCAGTAAGGGATGAGCCCAAGGTAACACACAGAGGCAGGATTAAGATTGAAACCCAAGCAGTCTGACTCAGGGACCCTAGTGTTAATCAGTACACTGGAGTCCCCCATCCACCCCTGGAGGTGTTTTAAGGATTAAAAGAGACAATGAGCAAATGGTAAGCATTTAATAAATATTGTTACATTTCTGTGCAAAAATATGTCAAAGTCTGCTACATAGCAAGCCCTCAGTTATGTCTACGCCCTTCCCTTCAGCAATCTCTCCAAGCTGAGTAGAGTCATCCCAGCTGTCCTTCCATTTTTTCCCTAAGGACACCATGCCATATTTGCCATCCCCACAAATCTCCATGGAGCAGTCACCTTAAGCACCACTCCCACCTTGCCAGTCATCATGAGAGCCAATACCTGCCTCCCTGCTCATTAGGCATTGACCCCTGGCCTCTGCAGTTTTAGGGTCCTCCTAACCCCTGTATTGCTATCAATATGCCAAGTTCTGTGACAGCCTCTCTTGTTATCAACCCTGGCCCACAGAGGCCCACAGAGCTACCATTGAACATTCTATGGCTGTTGGTATCTCTCCTCTCTCACCAACATATTCCTAAGGCCTTTGTTAATGTTCCTGTGGAACACAATCACCAAATACAATCTTTAGTCATAAAGTATATATCTACTTCTTTATGCCCAACTCCATGAGCCCATTTAATCCTTCATCCACCATCAGTCATGGAAATTCTTGCCTTTCTACTTTGTTCAGCTCCAGCCATTGCATTTATCATGTCTCCAGGAGTCACCACAGGAGCATGTTTACATCATCACCTATTGTCTTTGTCAGAGTTTTAAATCCCACATCTCAGGGAATCACTCCCAAGTCAATAAACTCACTAGTACCTGTTTTATTTTACAAACTTCTAGATCAAGCACCCTCAGAATCCTGCTCATATAGGCACAAAAGCACATTTCTGTAAAGCAATTTGTCCTGAGGTTAACATACAGCCAAAAGCCCAATTAGTGTATCCCAAGAGATCATTTATAGAGAATCTGAGACTATATGAAGAGTGAATCTCTTCCTATCCGAGTGCTCCACTGATCCAGATTCAACCACTGACAGATTATAATCATACGAGTCCCCAAGCCACTTACCTAAATCCTCCTGAATTCCTGAGTCATGGATAAGATAATAGTATGTCTGTTGTTGATTTCGGTTACTAGACTTTAGGTTGATTTGTTATGCAGCAATAGCTCAAAAAATACTAAATCATTCATAGAGCATAGTCACTCTTGATGTTTGCTGATTTCAATGCCCGCCCACAAAATGATACTTCATATCATTTGCTGAGATGTTGCTGCTGCCATTTTCTTTCCATCTCTTTTATAGTCCTCCACTTATACGTATTTTAGGCCATTTGATGTTGTTCAAAAGCACACTGACGCTGTGTTCATTTTCTTTTATCTCTCTGTGTTTTATTTGTGATCACCTCTATTGTTACATCTTCTAGTTCATTCCCATTTTCTTTCTTCTACAATGTCTAATATACTATCAATCCTATCTAGGGCACTTTTAATTTGAGGTATTATATTTTTCATGTCTAGGCATTGGATTGGAATACTGTTTATAACTTAGATTTTTCATTTTATCATGTTCATTTCCTCTACCTTATTGATTATATGGAATAGCTGTCATAATAGCAATTTTAACATCTTTGTCTACCAATTTTATCATTCATGTCATTTCAGGATTTCTCCTATAAGTTAATTTTTCTCCTCACTATGGGTCATATTTTCTTGCTTCTTTGTGTGCCTGGTAATTTTTTTATTGGATACCAGACATTACAAGTTTTACATTGTTTAATTTCTTTCTTTTTGGTATGCCTTTAAATGATTCGAGGCTTTATTCTGTGATGCAATTAAGTTACTTGGAAACGGTTTGAGTTCTTCAAGTATTGGTTTAAAGTTTTCAGGCAGTACCAGAAAAGCCTGTATTCTGGGGCTATTTGACCCCAAGAGTAAAGAAATACCTTTGTGAAGAATTTATACATTGCCCTATATGTTCAGAGGTCTTTCCACTCTGCTTGGTGGAAACATGAACTATTCCCAGACCTGTGTGCTACAGGGATTGTTCCAAATGCCTTTCTAGTGGTTCTTTTCTCAGGCTCTGTAGTTTCTTCAAATGCATGCATGCATCACCTAAGACTTGAGGGGAGCCTCTGCAAATCCCAGACAGTGCTCATTCTCTCTTTCTCTCTCTCCTACTCTGAGAACTTCAGACTCTCATTCTTCAAACCAAGGATACTCCTGAGCTCTGTATTAGCACACCTTCCCTATTCTGTCCCCTGGAAAACTTTCTCAAGCAGTAATCCATGGAAATCATTAATCTGTCTCTTCTCAGGGATTAGTATCCTGAGTTGCCTGCTGTCTAGTGCCGTGCACTACCATCATTTCATAATGTCACCTAGTTTTTAGTTGTTTGACATGGGAGGTTAAATCCAGCATTTGTAAAGTCCATCATGACCAGAGGTAGAAGTCCTACCATTGCAATTTCAAAGCCCTCATTTTAGCTTTCTTTGTCACACAATTAGTAGTTGGCCCCACGGCAATCAGGCTACTTTCTGTGTGAAAATCACAGCGATGATACGTGCAGAGACCCAAATGTTTTGTCTGCCTCATTTTTCATCTATCATTAAAAATTCACATGTTGCGTATTCTTGGGCATGTGTTGCATAGCAGAAGCTTCAGTCCAAAAGTAATGAAAGCAAGATAACCTGTGGCAATTATGGGTTACGAATATCTTCAGGTGCTGGCATGGCACATATACATAGCCCTTGCTCCCAATGCATAATGGAAGAAAGTTGTAAGGCCTTTCCTGCCTATCCCATAATAAGCCCTTTGCATGAACCCAGCTCTCTACATAAGTCTGCACTCCCTCTTTCCTCTATGTGTATGTGTGTGTGTGTGGTGTATCTGTACATGTGCATGCTAGGTCTGGGAGATGGCTGGCAGAAAATCAAAGCAAAAATTTTTAGACAATCTACCATTTTGTGACCTACTTTATAACATGCACCATGTGTCAAATAACTTACAATACATTATGACCTTGAATCTTCACAATTTCCCAGAAAAATAAGTCCAATTCTTATACTCATTTACCAGATGAAGAACCTGAGTTCAACAGCAAATTCCTCAAGGTCATACAGTAGATCTGTGACAAAGCCAAGTTCTGGACACCTATCTGTCTGTTCTCAAAGCCCTATGTACGGAATCACTACCTCTTCTGGATTTTTATCGCTTTCTTCCTATATGGCCTATAAGGATGATGAACACATGGCTGGATCTCTATAAATACTTTTGCATTTACTGAATGCTTGAGGCAAATTTCTGTAAAAATATTTTAACGTGCGTGTGTTCTTAGCACACAGTAAATGTTAATAAATATTTTTGTTCTAATATGTAACATTACAACCATGTAAACAACACATACAACTATAGAATAGGGCTTCTCTCGAGTATGATTGTGGGTTGCATTTTTATTCTTATTTGTACATATTTTTGTCTATTTTAATATTGTGTGCTGTTTTTATTTTATAAGGTGAAACAAAGCATACTTTTAAAAATACTTCTTTCTTCTTAACCATGGAAGTCTAATTACTTAGCTCAAGAGGCAACAATTTTAATGTTACCCCTTATTTTTTTACACAGATCAAACAAAAAGGAATTTTGAGACGACAAGCAGTCTCCTGAGTGTTGACAAATGTAAGGCAAAAAGGGAAATAAAACGTGTTTTGGTTTCTCCAATGTTCATTCACTTTTACCCTATTGTCTTCGTCTACTTCGTGCTGCTATTACAGAATACCACCAGTTGGGTCATTTGCAACAAATAGAAATTCACTGGCTCACTGTTTCAGAGGCTGATACAAAGTCAGATACAATGATCCCTGCACCTGGCAAGGGCCTTCTTGCTGCATTATTACAAGACAGAAGGGCAAAAGGGGGTGAGAGGAAAAGAGAATAGGAGCAAGCGTAAGACAGGGCCAACCCACTCCCATGACAACAGCCTTCTTGATCTTCATACCTCTTGAAGTCCCACTCTTCACAAGACTGGCAACTAAATCTCCACATGATTCTTAGAGGGAACAAACATTTAAATCACAGCACCTGTCAAGGACATTCTCATTGTGTTATGGAAAGCTAACCCTCCCCCAGTCTCAACTGATGTGTTCCTGGAAGGTCACTCCATCCTCTCTTACCACCATCCCCAAGATCCAGGAGTGGGCTATGACCTTAACTGACCCTTTTATCATTTAACAGCCATGACAGTGATCTGTTTTGTACCTGATTTGTTCCACTTTATGTTTTATCAGAGCTAGGCTTAATTCCGAGACTGTCAGTGAAAATATTGGGAAGGAAATATTTTTTATTTCCTGGATTGGAAACTTGTAGGAGAGAAGCCAGGAGCTGTTGCTGGCCATCTTGCCCCACTAAGAGGGAGAGGGAGCTGGCCCAAGAAAGCCATTGATGGAGAAAAAAGCTGTGATTTCTAACAACACTCATTAGACCTATGAAACTAGACTCTCTTAAACCAAAATCTACCCCAAATCATACAGGTGGCCAAACAAATTCCCTTGGATACTCAAACCTGTTTGAGTTTCTATCATTTGCAACCCAAGAGTCCTAAGGGAAAGAAGACCTGGATTTACCAAACACGTACTATGTCCCTCTCATCTTGGAACCATCTTATTGTCACAACATAGTTAAAGTATATATCAGTCTTCCCCATTTCACAAGTAGGAAAACTAAGACCCAAAGAAGTTAAGGAATTGGGCACACACAACTAGGAGGTAGATGAACTTGGATTCAATCCTATGTCTTCCTGGCTCTGAAACCTACTAGGTCCTTCTACTACTGAGTACAGCAGGAGTAAAAGTCTGTGGTCAATAACCCTTTCCCTTTCCAGTGGGGTGTATGGAAAGCATGTTAAAAAGGGAACCAGAATCCTAGCTTTGCTTCCAGAAGGACCATGAGCATGTTTCCTCTTTGTATCTCAGGGTTTTATTTGTTTTTGGTTTTGTTTTTTGGTGTATGAATCCCGGGGAGGGGGTTGGACTAGATGCTCCATTTCCAAGTTTGTTCCAGCCTAAAACTGTAAAATGTCAATTCTTGACTATTTTCTTGAAATTCCCAAGTTAGGTACTGTAAGAACCAGGCACTGAAGCCAGCCAATAGGCAAAAGTTCCCTCAGCAAACCCTCTTTCCTAATTTGGTCAAATGGGTAAGGTGTGTGTAATTAAAACTGCAAAAATAACAAGCTTCCGGCCAAGTTCTCCCCTTACTTAACCATACTCTTGGGGGTTGATTTCAGGAGGGGCAGTAGATGTAGAACCCAGGGTGGAATTTGGCCTGATATGTGAATTCTTATAACTTCCAAATGATGTCAGTGCACTTATTTGAGAGACTGAGAAAGTGCTGAGTTTAGTCTATTCACCTCCATAAAGAAAAACTGGAAACCACTGGGCTACAGCCAGCTCTGACCAATGTTATAAAGCTAAGAACACTTTTGGCAGGGCAAAGCTGTTCGGGAAGGATCATACTTAATTCATGCCGATTTATGGTGTGACTTTTCTTTCTAATTAATAGTTTGTTCTAAGATAGGCAATACCAACTCTGTTTTTGCAACTGGCTCAGAGAAAATGGAAATACTAAAAAATTTCATTATTTATTAATCTCAGGACCACTGAGGTTATAGAAGTTGCAGCAGTAGCTACAAGAGGTTGAGCGCTCATTCAGGAGACAGAAAGCTATTGAAAAAAACTATACAGATAAACTCAGAATAGAGTTTTGATTCTATCAGTCAGATAATGGTTTTTCTTTCTTATTGTGTTTCCCTAAGAATTGTCCTCTGTTCAAAGTTCTAGGCCGAGTTTTGATGATACTAAGATCATGTATGTTCAGGGGATCTGAGAATGCTGATATTCTACCTGGATCCAGCCATCCTCTCCTACAGAGCATTCCTAAGGAGAAGCTACAGAGGATGTGAGTAGAGCAGGCTCCAGAGTTGGAAGGTCTAGGTTCAAACCCTTGCTCTATCAGATACCAGCAAGAAAAGTTGAGGCAATTTTTTCTATCTAGAAAAAAAGGATTTAGTAAATTAATTCATGCAAAATGCTGTTTGGTAAGTAGTATGCACTTGATGAGTTCTATTAATTCTGAAGATCCTACATACATAAGAAACAAGGTCAATTTAAACAAGGTACAACTTCATTTTCATCAGGACCAATGACTGATATACAATGCAGAACTCTAGTTACACTGAGGACAGCTTGCAACCTGGCCTAAGTGTCTACAAGGGTCCCCACCTCCCAACTGAAAAGCTTAGATGTTACCACATTCTAGCTGGGCTGTTTGATCCAGGGACCTGGGTTTTCATGACGGCATTTAGAAAAACAAAGGAACACAAAGAAAACAAAAGACAAGGACAAAGTAGTCAGACACCAACGGATCTAGGTTCAGCCTAGCAACGTCACATCACAGAAGCAGCAAGAAGCAGAAAAGAGGGGAGATGGACAAGTACTTGACATTCTAAACATGCTGGCAATATCCATTAATAAATATGGCCAGGTCTATGTCCAGGATCTGCCCAATCAGATAAGCAACTGCTCTTCATCCAGTGGAGGGTGGAGAAGGAGCAGAAAAGGAACAGAAAGGGACTTAGACATCCTCCCCACATCCCAAGCCCCCTTAATTCAGGGATTCTGAAAACATGGCGAGCGAGCCATCCCCATCAGATTCATCCAGGATGCAGAGTCCTGGATGCCTGGTAAATATACTGAAACTGAACCTTGGTAGTGGAGAGCAAGAATCTGCATTTTACAAGTTCCCTAAGTGAACTAAAATTTGAGAACCATTTGTCGAGTTCATTGTGATGTCAATGAGGTAGAGGGGGAGGAGCCTGGCAGCCACGCCCTCTGGTCAGGTGGAAAGATCATCAGTGTCTTGGAGTAGAGTTCTCCTCCCCACAGTGGGCTCAGCTATTGAAAGGTCTGGATGTGTCAGAGCACTTGCCTGCATCTCCCTTTCCTTGTTTATCAACATAAGAAAGAAGCTCTCCCTCTCATTCCTCATAGGGTTTTTGTGAACATAAAGTGAGCTGATGAGTGTAAAAGCTTTTAAAATTTATATAACCTGGCCAGGTGTGGTGGCTCACACCTGTAATCCTCATACTTTGGGAGGCAAAGGTGGGAGGACCACTTGAGGCTAAAAGCTCCAGGTCAGCCTGAGCAACAGAGCCCAATCTAGTCTCTAAAAATAAAAATTAAAATTAACCAGCAGGGGGTTACAGCCTGTAGTCAAGCTACTCAGGAGGCTGTGGCAGGAGGATCACTTAAGCCCAGGAGTTTGAGGTTGTAGTGAGCTACAATGATCACTGCATTCTAGCCTGGGTGACAGAGTGAGACCCTATCTCAAAAAGTAAAACATACTTACATAACCTAAGGAATTATTTATTCTTACGAACTCAGAAATAACCACCTTCCCCACTTCCCCTGCATTTATGGGGAATCAGAGATCTGTGCTTTCCTTTGCTCTCCGCAAAGATCATATTCACTAGATAATTGCAGACTTCAGCTTTTTCAGCTTGTGGATTCAGTAACAGGACAGATGCCATAACTAATGGGAAGGTACCACCACACCATTTCAGGAAAAAAATATTTTTCAAGAAAATCTATCTTCTTGCATTAATACCATGAAATAGTCACTGCATCCTGTTGCTACAAACCTCCTCCCTCTTGACCTCTGGGCCTGGATATCTCCACCTAGATATGCTTCTGCTCAACTCCAAAACCTCTGTGTATCCCTAACACATAGATCTGTCCTCTTGACTTCCCTATTCTGATTAAAGGTCTCACCATCCTTCCAGCACGTCCACCTCAAGAACCAGTCAACTTGGACCTTCCACATCCAATCACTCTCAGCCCTTAGAGACAGTTTCTCTCTCGCATATTCTTTCTTGTCTAATCCCCCCACTCCCCGAAAACTGCCCTCCTTCTGGCCCCCATGCATCACCACTTTGGCTTGGGCACATGGCTTTGCAGCTATAAAAACGTTGGAATATAAGACCTAGATTGCCTTCTTAGAGCTGAGTTGTTCATAAATAAGTGAGCATAGAATGAAAACAGAAGAAAGCATTTATATTGATGTGTGTGTGCTTGCTCATTGACAAACAAGCACATACAGATCAGGAGAGGATTTTAGAGCCTTCCCTTTGGGAACCTCTACTTTGGAACAGACTTAAGAAAGCTTCTAGCTGAAATTGAAAGCAACATCTGTCCTGGGAACTCTGAGACATGCTGAGTGTTTTGGCTTGTTTATTTCACCCTCAGTGTATCCTTTCCTGAAAATAAACTACATTCCACAGAGATCTTTGGGGTTAGATTCTTATCCCATGATAACCCCCTAAGGATTCAAGGCAGGAAGCTAGAAGGAGCTGGTCCATTGGGAACCCTTGAGCCACTGTGCTGGTCCTGGCCTGCTTTCCCTTGAACTTCTGGTTATGTAAGATTAACAACTGAAGCCATTACTTTAAGCCTTCACTGGGCAGCTTTTCTGGTGCTTATGACCAAATGCTACCTTGACTGGGAATAAAACGATGGAACTGGAACTTACGCCCCTCTCTGTCTGATTTCCATACCTATTCTCTTAACCATTCCTCTGTGGCTTATCTGAGGTGAAGCCGTGCAGGTGGCTGTGCAAATGGTAGAGAAAGAAATGAGAGCTCCTAACATGCCAGAGAAGGCTCAGCCTGCCTTTGACCTCCTGCATTCTCTCTTCCAGCTTTCTAACCCAGATGGCTGCCACTCTGAGAGGCGATGCCCATGGCCAGCCAACTCCAACTTGAGGACACCATCGAGCATGCTACAAGCTAACTCAACAGCATCTTGGGGATGGGACTGGCATAAGACACTGATTTGGTTTTCAAACCCTGCCAGCACTGGTTCCTTTCCTTTGACTACTTCCTGGGCTTTCAAATCTGCACCCTATTCCCAGCCCTGCCTCAGGAAATTTATGAAACCAGGACCTCCATAAATGAAGACACAGCCTCCATCAACATTTGAACCAGATCGTCTTTCTGCTCTGGGTGACAGAAAAGAATCCTCTTTGTCCTGAGTCTAGAAAACCAGCAGCCCCCATCTAATGTGATCTGCGTCTGTAGCCTGTGGCCTGGCACCAAACTAGAAACCTGGCTGTAAACAAACACAGAAGGTGGGCAGTTCCATGCTAATCAGAACCTTCCTCCAGAGCATGCCTAAGGCATCAGAAGGAATGAAAAAATATCATAGCAGAAAAAAAGGGAGGGCTGGAAGGAGCTGGACAGGGAGAGAAGCTGACTAAGAGCAAAGGAATGTGCTGTCAGCTTTGATCAGGTTTGACAGGGCACCCGTCCTCTGCAGCAGGTCCCATTCTTCCATGTTTACATTTGTCACATCTCCTTTCCTTCCAAATTCAAGAAGCTTGACAGTCTGAATGGAAAATTTGTAAGGTACAGGGTTCATCAGCCATCCGTGCACATACATTTTCAAAGGGGGAGAGGGCGAGTGGAGGGCAGCAGCTACTTTTGGAGGCAATGAGGCCATGATACCCTTGAAACATGCCCAATGCAAAAATAACATCGTGGGAGCCATTGTCTCTCATGCAAACCCAACTTTATCACACTCACCCACAATAGAAGCCAGTGTGCACCAGATTTTAAGAATGAGACTCAATATATATCTGTAGGAAAAATTCAGTGATTTTGACTCTCTTCCCAGACTAATAAACTTCCTCATGTTTGCAAAATTCTTGATTCAGTTTCGATTGTCCTGGCCTCATCTATTGCATGAAAAATCAGTTTGCCTTTCTCCTCTCAGGTGCTTAGAGCAGTTAGGGATCTGCCTCAACTAGACCTAAGGCGAGGTTCGTGTATATGTGCAGGCACGTGCCTGAATGCTTGGACTTTGATGGCTGAAGGAGCACAGGGACCCAGGCACCCCTGAACTTTGCGTTCTCGATTAGAGTTTTGGCTACAATAACTGGGTCAAATCCAGTTGATTTCAGTTTTACAAGTAACTTCAAACTGTTGATTCGCTACATTTTGCTTCCAATCAGACCCTCCACAGGAATACCAAACTCCCTTTCTTCAGCCTATTGGCATACTTATTGAAAACTGAATAATTATTGTTTTGAGCAGAAGCAAGACACAACTAAGATAGGCTCTAGGTCTATAAAGTGTGACAGTGAAATAGAGAAAAACAGTAGAAAGCAGGGAGTCTTCACTGGGCCTTCATAGACTGTTGAGACAGGAACAAAAGAGTATTGGGATTTATACTACATTTGAATGAGGCTTTATGTAGTAAGTGCATGTGTAAATTTTTCTGGAAGGTGACTATTTACTTTGCACCAGATTCACAAAGGAATCTAGGATGGAGTCAAATCTCATGAGAGAGAGTATTGCTTAGGAGTCTCTAGAGATAACTGGGATGCTCGGGCAAGGGACTCAATCTCCATGAACCTCGGTTTCCTCATTTGCAGAGTGAGGATGACAACCTGAACTCGTAGTGATGATTACATTGAAAATGTGGGAGAGCATCTGGTGTGGAGCTTGGAACATAACAAGCCATCAGTACATGTCAGCCATCTTGAGGAAGGAGGCAAAGAAGGAGAAGGAGAAAAGAGGACATTGATATTGTGCATTTTCTAAGAAAGTACTATACCTGGTGAGCCCCAAGCGCTCTGGGGCTGCGGAAATCACAAAAGGCTGCTTAGAGCAAGTGATGCAGAATTTTGCAATGGGAATTCAAATTGGTGGAATGAGTGACTGTTAGGGGTCCAGCTAGTGTAGGGGGAAAGTTAAGAATAAAGATATAAATGGAGTTAAGAATTTAAGTTAAGGGGCAATTAAAGTTTAGTCTTAAGGTTAGAGGAAACAGTCATATTGTACCACAGAGAATGAGCACAGTCGAGCCCAGTAAATAAGGGAAAGGAAAACTGGCTAGGACAAATGGTTCACTTTGTGACAAATTGGACAGAGAGAGTCTTGAATCAAAACAAGAAGTTTCTCCAGAGTGCTGGCATACAGCAGGCTCCATAAGCCCACCTGGTTTTTCATCAGGGTGGCAGAAGGTGATCCGAGTGAATGTTGTGTACTTCTTAATGACAAGTGCCACACTTTACTGTCTCAGTCACCTCTGCTCCCAGCCCAGTGCACAAAACATAGGCTTACCATACATACTTGCCCCAACGTCCAAACTAAAGAAAAGATCCTGGAAACGTGGAAGGGAATATGTTACTCCATAGCAAATGTACCCCCAGTTCTCCCACATTTACCATCATTCTCTCTCCCCTGTTTCCAATGCTCCCAACAATGCCTTCTCTTCACTCAGGGGAGAGATGAGAAAGTAGGGTTTGCCTTCTCTTCTAAATCTTCTGCTTCCCCTTCTCAAAACTGCTTTTGAGGCACAAGTTGCTGTACCGAAAACAAAGTAAAAATAATAATAATTTTCCAAATACAAGCTCTGCTACCCCTCCACATGTGGCCTTGGTTCAGTATTTAAACCTCTCTCTGCTATCTTCCTCATGTGTAAATTTGGTAACAAAACTACTTCATTAGGCTGCTGTGAACTTAAGTAATATATTTACCAAGTTACCATTTCTAGTACATTTTATGCCTTCCTAAAGACCTACATACCCTTTTCTTTTTCTTTCTGGATATCTTTTCCCTTCAGACTAAAGAAGATCATTTACCATATCTCGTCATTTACATTTGGTGGCAGTGAATTTGCTTAGCTTATCTTTCCCTGAAAATGTCTTTATTTCACCTATGTTATCGATGAACATTTTTGCTAGACATAGAACTCTGGATTGAAGGATTTAGTTTTCCTTTATCCACATTAAAAATGTTATTCCACTGTCTTCTAGCTTTCATGGTTTCTGAGGAGAAGTCAGCAGTAAATTAAACACTTTCTCACATATAGAATATGCTTTTTTTCTCTCTCTCTGCTTACAAGATTTTCTCTTTATTTGTGACTTTCTATAATTTACTCATCATGTATCTAGAGGCAGTTTTCATTTTATTTCTTCTCTGTGTGTTTTCTAAGCCTCTTAATCTATCATTTCTTCAAATATCTGTTTTGGTCCCATTCTACTTCTCTTCTCCTCTGGGATTATAATTATTTATATTTTAAACTTTTTCATATCCCACAGGTCTTTGAATTTATGTTGTTTATTTTTGTTTGTTTTTCCTTCTCTTTTTCAAAGTACTTTTTTATTAATCTATCTGTAGATTCACTAAATCTTTCCTTTATTATCTCCATTTTGTCCTTAAGCCCAGCCAGTGAGCACTGATTTCAGATAGTGTGGTTTTCAATTCTAAAATTTTTATTTTTATTTTTGTTTTATTTGTTTGATAAGATTTCCTATCTTTTCATTTATTTCAGATGCATTTTCCTTTACTGCATTGAGCATAATTATAATACTTGATTTAATGTCCTTGTTTGATCATTTTAACATAAAGATCATCTTGGGATTGGTATCTGTTGATTTCTTTTTCCCTGGAGACCAGGTCAATTTCCCTGGCTTTTTGAATAAGAAATTATTTAATCATGTCCTGGCTACTGCAAATTTTATGCTGTGAAGACTGATTATGTTAGATTCCTTAAAGAGTACTTATATTTTGATTTTAGCAGGAATTTACATTGGTTACACTTCAGCTACAAACTCTGTCATGTATCGGCTGAAACTGCTTTTATTCTGGCATATTTGTGTAAGGTTCAGTCAGAAACTTGGCCAGAGATTCTCCACAAAATTTAAGAGTCTCCTTTTTGGCTCTCTCCTCTGGCATCTCTCCATCCCTCTCCCAGCAGCAATCTTGCTCCCGTGGCAAGAAAGATGAGAAGATTTCTGCTGATGTTTTAGTGTACCTGTACCATGACAGCCCTCAGGGCCAAGTAGCAAAACTGGAAAACTTGCTTTATTTTGTTTGTTTCCTCCAAGTTTAATTTCCAAAGGAAGTGCCTAATTTTGTTCACTCTTCATAGCTCTCCTATGATTGTTTCTATATTGTGTCCCAAGTTCATAGTTGTTACTTTGTGGGAGCTTCAGTTCTGGATGGTTTTATTCTCCACATCCAAAGTGAAACCTGAGGGATGGAATATTGGACTAAACACTCAGTCAGTGGTCTTATTTCTCTACCTTTGTAAAATGGCCTGTGGTGCAATTATCAAGTTTATCTTTAACTCTGTAAAAACTGAGAGATGAGTAGAAGAGTGAAACATTTCTCTGAAGTTATGGGTAATTGTTGGGAAACATTAAGCAGAAAATTAGAATTCTCAGATTTGTATTTAGAAAGATAATTCTTACAAAAAGTAAGATCATACCAATTTAAAAGATAGAAGAACTATCTTCTCTACAAAGGGAAACAGTGAGAAGTTAGTGTGGCAATAATAAGTAGGAAAAACTTTAGCAAGAGCAGTAACAGTGAGAATGGGGAGGCCTGGATTCAACAGATGATTAAAATGGTGTGTTTTATTGATTAGATATTGGAAATGGGTTTATGTGGGAAGTCCAGGAGGAGCCCTCATCTCTGTCCTACATAAATGAGTTGCTCTTCCATTCACTAAGATGGAAAATACTAGAGAAGAAACAAGTTAAAGGGACAAATGATAACTTCAGGTTGAAACCTGTTTAGACTAGAGAGGAAAACAGATAACTGTTATTGCTTCCTAGGCACAATGCTAAGCTTTATCTTCTAGTCTTCATTGCAATTGGCATTGTCATATGACTGGATTCTAACCAATAGAATATAAATGGAAGTAATAGGCACCACTTTCGTAAAAAAGATTCCACATACTATCTCCCATGTTCTTTCCTATCCACTATCTGGTATCAATGCCCAGAGTGGACACCTAGTGAAGACAGAAGGCCTTCTGGTATGTTAGTATGACCCACTGTGTTGAGCAGAGCACCCCAATTCTGATTGTTCCTGCCAATTCTGTACTGGCTATAGACTAATCAAGGGTGCAAAAAAACTTCTAGACCAGTGGTTCTCAACCTGTGGGTCACAACCCCTTTGTAACAATGAAAATACATCACGGCTTTAGGAAGGTTGAAAACCACTGTTCTAGACTAATAATGCACGGAAATTTAAGATATATTGTCAGAGAAGTTATTCTATGTTAATTAATACAAGATAATTGAAGAACCTTTGAGGGACAAAGTAAGATGCTGGTTAGAATAAGGAGTTTTTATGATATTCACATTAAAGTATTGGCTAGAGCACTTGGCATATGTGGTCTAAGGAGGATGGAAGAGTAAGAAGAGTGAAGGTTTGAAATGGGAACCCCCAGACACCCTGATTTTTAAGCCCTGAGAGGAAAAGACAAGCCATAAAAGAGACTGAGAAACAGAAACAATGGCCAGTGAGGTGGGAGAAAATGAGCAAGGTGGGGTCAGATAAGCAAGGCCCAACAGTGGATTAAGAGAGAGAAACTATCCATGGTAAATCACAGAAAGAGACCAAGTGCAGTAAAGACCAAAATGGTCCTTTGGATATGGCAATATGGAGGTCATTAGGGATCTTGGTGACAATAGCTTCAATAGTTTGGCAGGGACAAAAGTTAAACAGTAATAAATTACAGAATATTTTCTTGAAGAAACTATAGCAAGTATAAATTAATTGGAAGTTTTGTAATAAACCTAAGCTAGGAGAATAAGTGCATGATAAGTTGAGGGCAGAGGTTTTGGTTTGTTATAAAAGGGGAGGACCTTATGCAAGCTTAAATCCTGCTGAGAATTAGTCAGATGAGATGGAGATGTTGAAGCCAGAGGAAAGAGAAAGGGAATCACTTAACAAAATCCACATGGTATCCCATTGGCTTCTAAAAGAAAAAGGAATCAGAATGTAGTAAGTGACAACTGTGTTTCAGACACTGCTCGAGATATTTTATATTATTCTTCCTTTTGATCTTTTCCAAAATATTTCTTATCAGTGTCCCCCTTTCTGACCTCACTCTAATCACAATGGCCTTACTGCTGCTTCTCAGGTGTGCACATTTCAGCCTTAGGTGTTTGCATGTGCTGGTCTAATTTATCAATTTAATGTTTATTGTTCTCATTCACACACCACCAATACCAGCCACTTTCCCCCAGATTGTAAAGTCCATCTAGACAAGGAATCTTATCTGTTATTTTCATTGTTGTATCCTTTGTGCCTAGAAAATCAAACTCTAGGCTGTGAAACACAGAGAAATTGGGTGACTTTTCCCAAGTCGCACAGATATTGGATTGTGGGAGTCAAAATTTAGAACCAGTTCTCTTTGACTTCAAAGTAAGTGCTTATCTCTCTACCCTACGCCAAAGAGGTTCAGTTTTGCATTATGTTTCTCACATTGGTTGATTTTACTTCTCTGCAGATGACATTTTTCAGTCATGAAGTTTGAATCATTCCCTTCCTTAGCCTTCTTCCCTGGGAAACAAAACATGACTTTAAAGTACTTCATTTGCATTGAGTTAATAGTAGCCTTTACACAAAATGAGCTATTTCTTCTCCACACAAAAATATTTGATTCTATAAAAGAAACGTAACAGGAGAGAAATTCTAGTCTAAAGGAACTGTCAGATAGTCTTTGCAACTTCTATGAAAAATGACATTGGAATTTTGATAGGAGTTACATTAAATCTCTAGATCATTTTGGGTAGGATGGACATTTCAACAATATTAATTCTTCCAATTCATGAACATGGGATATCTTTTCACTTTTTGTGGCTCCTTCAATTGCTTTCATTAGGTTTTATAGTTTTTAGCATACAGATCTTTCACTTCCTTAGTTAAATGTATTCCTAAGCATTTTATTTTTTAACATTATTATAATCAGGATTGTTTTCTTAATTTCTTTCTCCAGATAATTTTTTGTTAGTGTATAGAAATGCTATTAATTTTTGTATGATAATTTGGTAACCTGCAACTTTCCTGAATATATCAGTTCTAACAGGTTTTCAATGGCCTCATCAGGGTTTTCTATCCATAAGGTCAAGTCAGTAGCAAACAGAGGTAATTACACTTCTTCCTTTCTTATGTGGGTACCTTTTATTTCTTGCTTACCTGACTGTTCTGGATAGGACTTTCAATACTATGTAGAATAAAAGTAGTGAGAGTGGCATCTCTTGCTCCTGAGCTCAGACAAAATACTTTCAGCTTTTCACCATTGAGTCTAACCTTAGCTGTTGAGCTAGTCATATGTGAATTTTATTGTGTTAAGATACATTACTTCTAAACTTATTTTTGGAGAGGTTATTTTTAATAATGAATGAATGTTGAATTTTTTCAAGTGCTTTTTCTGCATCTATTGAGAAGATCGTGTAGTTTTTATCCTTCATTTTATTAATATAAAACTGCATTTTAAACTGAACTTGTTGGAATATCAACCTCCCATTTAGATTCTTTCATTCAGTCAATCTGTGAGTAGTTAATATGCTTTCCTGAAGCTAATCCTTCCATTGGCAAGTCTTAGACACCACGTCCCGAAGGAACCTTCTTCACCACCCTATTTATCATATAGCAGCCCTCCCATTCCTTTATCTCAGAACCCTGTTTGTTGCATCCTTTAGCTACCGTGTTTCCTGTTTCTCTTGCTAGACTGAAACAAGAGGGTGTGTCTATCCCAATATCCATTGTATCTTTCTCACAGTGTCCATCACATTGTATATGTTCAATAAGTACTGATTCAACAATTGAATGAATGAATGAATACTCAGTGCCTGACCTCAACTGGCCCATAGTCTAGACTCTAGAGCAAGAGGCCAACAGATAAACAATGCCGTCCACAAGCTCACGCAGCACCCTGAGCAGAACTCTAGGAGTAAACAAAGACAGGGCAACTAGAGGACTTTCTGAAAAGATGAGGTTGAGTAGGTCCTTCAAGGGTGGTTAGGAATTGCCAGAGCAAACAGGATTTTCAAGTTCAAAGGCAAATTTTAAAGGATGGAAAAGAGGATGAGCCTTAAGTGAAGTTGAAACACGGGAAGGTTCCATGCAGTGGGGATGGATGAGTAGCCAGTGGGGAGGCTACCAAGACAGAAAGGACTGTAAGAAGGGCCCCCTGCTGCTTGCTTTTTCTGTCCCCTCTTTCCAGCTCTCATTTCTTCTCCCTTCAGCTATCTGGCCAGGAATCCGGTTCACTTTTACAATGAACTTGCTGCTCTTTGGTAGACAGTCTAAGCCTAGAAATGGAAAAAGTTTATCTTTGTGTTTATTTTAGTCTCACTTTAAGGATCTTATCTCCAGCAAATCCCCCATTATGGTTCATATAGCAAGACACGATAAGAAGAACCACTTTGAAAAAAAAAAAAAAAAGGACCAATTATTTTTCCCAACCCCATTAAACTGTCATGAAGTTATTCTTTATTTACAAATGCAGATTCATCGTTTACAGTGCATGGGCCCCAAGGAAGCAGGGCCCAAATAAAATCCTGAGACATACAATGGTTTTGGGTGTCTGGACTTTGGGGAAAATTTTTCAAGATTTTATGAAGAATTAGCTTTTCTACTAAACTTTATTAAATTCTATTGCTGAATTCTTTCCCTTTGGAAAGGACCTTCAGCCATTAAGCCTGGAGAACAGCCCATGTCGGATTAATTCCAAATGAAATATAGCAGAATCCTCTGAGCACAAACACGTAAGTCTCATTAAAAGTGTGCAGATGCTCACAATGAAGGCTGACATGATTATATCCCAATAACAATGGTGCTCAAACAGACTGGCCTGGCAAGGGCCTGGGGTCTCCCGGGCAGTCACAAAGAAGGCTACAGTGAGAAACCAAGTACCACTCTTCCTCATGAAATTTTCTTTGGCCAATTGTACAGGGAAAATCACTTGGAAATGCCAATTAGCCTTACTTCTTTCTGTCCGCTTTAATTCCTTTCCCTTTATCAAATCAGGATCTGTGACAGCTTAATCCGAACTCAAACTCTGGGTCAAATATTTAGAGGCCAAAAGTGGTGAAGAAAAAGTCTGAATGAAACCCTAGCCTGGGACCCAATTAGAGAACGAATTCACCTTGATGAAATAATTGCATGGGTAATAACTTGAAAGAAAAGAAAATGACTTTCTTGGACAAAAAGAGCTGACCTCCCACTTTCACTCCCTGCACCCTTCCTGGCAAGCAGAAATAATTACTACTCAGCTGCCAGTAATATAGGACAAATATGGGGGGGCTCTGTTTTGATTTGGGGGCTTGTTTGTTTGGTTTTGGTCTCATTTTCAAGGACAGGTTTTTCTTAAAATATATCAAATATTACACAGCTAATAGGAAAACCACTTACTCTTTTCACAGGGCCAATGAGCTTGGACAAAACATATTCTTAAGGCATGTGAAGTTTGCTTTTGGCACAAGAGAGCAATCCAGAAAGTCATGCAGAGATAGGCAGAACCACATGGTAGAGAGTTCCTTGAAGGCAAAATGAAGCAAGAAAAATTCTTTAGCTAAATCATTACTAAGCCCTTCACTGACACTTAATAAATGGTGTCATTAGCATATTTCTTTAATTCCCAGATGTGCAACTTTTTCACATTTCAGTATCTCTGGAATTACATATTTTTTTTGTTTTTTTTGTGTTTTTTTATAAGTGGCTATTATTTTTATAAATCAAGTTGTTTTTCTTTTTTTTTTTTTCTTTTTTACAGTTTTGGCCAGGGCTGGGTTTGAACCCACCACCTCTGGCATATGGGACCAGCGCCCTACTCCTTTGAGCCACAGGCACCACCCAGTCAAGCTGTTTTTCTTTTCTTTTTTATTTATTTATTTTTTTTGTTGGGGATTCATTGAGGGTACAAGAAACCATGTTACATTGGTTGCATTTGTTGGGTAAAGTCCCTCTTACAATCGTGTTTTGCCCCCAAAAGGTGTGGCACACACCAAGACCCCACCCCCCTTGCTCCTTCCCTCTCTCTGCTCTTCCTTT
>CAUYON010076215.1:0-11585 GCA_963573935.1 Arctocebus calabarensis
ATAAGAGGAAGGGCTTTATTCACCAGCCAGGAGCTTATGGCATAGAAGAATTCCAAATGGCCCCACTCCCCCGTCATTCCTTTTTTATCTCCAGTCAGAAATTTCCAACCCACAGGTATCATTCTCATTGGTCCGTTTGAATCAAGTGGGAGATGCTGTTCCAGCCCCCACAGAACTACAGGATTTCACAGAAGTGGAAATTTCTAAGTTCCAGGAAGTTAAGTTTACAAATTCCCAAGAACTAAGTCACCATGGAGAAGACCCTGCAGGCTCTGTGCCTGTGGCTCAAGCAGCTAAGGCGCCAGCCACATATGCCTGAGCTGGTGGGTTCAAATCCAGCCTGGGCTGCCAAACAACAATGACGGCTGCAACCAAAAAATAGCCAGGCGTTGTGGCAGGCACCTATAGTCCCAGCTATTTGGGAGGTGGAGGCAGGAGAATCTCTTGAGCCTAGGAGTTGGAGGTTGCTGTGAGCTGAGATGCCACACCACTCTACCCAGAGCAACAGTTTGAGGCTCTGTCTCAAAAAAAAAAAGTGCAGCGCCTGTGGCTCAACCAGTAGGGCACCGGGGAAGGTGGCCGGGTCAAACCTGGCCTCGGCCAAACTGCAAAACAGAATAATAGCTGGGCGTTGTGGCGGGCGTCTGTAGTCCCAGCTACTCTGGAGGCTGAGGCAAGAGAATCGCCTAAGCCCAGGAGTTGGAGGTTGCTGTGAGCTGTCTGACGCCATGGCACTCTACCGAGGGCGATAAAGTGAGACTCTGTCTCTACAAAAAACAAAACAACAACAACAAAAAAAAAACAGAAAAAAACCCAGAAGACCCTGCAGGTGTATCCTTGTGGTCTCCTTAAGAAGACCTATTCTCCTGGACCTCACTCTTCTTGGGTATCCTCTCTCATTCCCTCTTTTGAGACTCCATATATATTTTAATTTGGGGTCTCAATATCAGCTTGCTTCTGTAGGTGCTGATATTAATCACTTTTCACATTCAACTTTACATCATTTTTCTATAAAATCTAAGGCACAGAAGTATTTTTGATCTGTCCTATAGCTTCTTTCCCAGTTCCTTCTGTTGCAGCACCATCACATGGCACTACAGGCAGTAAACTTCAGACTCACCTGGCTGGGCTTTTCTGTTTCCATGGTCTGGATCAGCACACAGATTTCAGGGATTGTGACTCCTCTCAGATTCTCTGCCAGGCCTTAATTGTACCATGGTTGTGAGTTAATATACATATGAGTTTTTACTTTTCCCTGTGTCACATCCCTCCTCCCATTTTCCCAAAATCCAATTAAGACAAGTCCCTCAAGGAGTTTTCTTGGGTTTCAGCCATGCATTGACCAGCCAGCTCCCAGTCTGTGGCTAGGGTAGGGCATATTGACCATCCTACCTTTGCTTCCCCCGGGGCAGTGAAGCTCTCTTCAGCCAGCTGTGATGAATCCAGGCAAGGATTCCTTTCACCTTCACTGCCGAGAGTGTGGTCAGGATGATGGTGTAAAGTCTTTTCTTTCTATCTTGGTTTGAGGGGGACTGGGTTCTGATCTTTGACCTAGATTTGATTTCCTTGATCCCACAGAGAAAGGATGTACAGACACAAAAGACTAAATAGAACACAGTTAATTATCTAAGTGGAGATCCTCCTTGCTATTCCTCCTAGGGCTTTTGTCAGTTCAATTCAGTCTCTCCCAGTTCTTTTAGGAGTCCTTGCTAAATTGCAGAGGATTGATGGAGGCTTCTTTGATCAACACCAGTGGCAAGGCCTATAGCCAATTAAGCTTTGCTTCCTGGAAGAGTTTACTGATTCTTGCTCTTATGGCTCTGTTCATGCACTTTACCCTGCCCAAGCTTTGAAGCCTATATGTCACATATAGTTTCCAGGTGATATTCAAAGCTTTAGCTATCATTTGGATTAATTCTGTTGCAAAGGCTAGTCCATTGTCAAATTTAAACCAGAGTGGCAATCTAAACCCTGGGATGGTCTCTCTGGGCAACACTTGTACTACTTCAGGAGTCCTCTTCATCCTGGTGGGAAGGCTTCCACCTATTGTAAGTAAGTACAGACCACATGTAGTAAGCACCAGTTTCTTCTACATCTAGACAACTCAGTATAGTCCATTTGCACATCTTTGAAAGGAGCTTCCCTCTAGGACTGAATTTTAGGTAGCAGGGATAGTCTCTGTCTAGTAATGTGTTGGTTGCATGCCACACAATGCTGGCTGACTTTCTTGGTAAGGGTGGCCAACAGGGGAATGTATAAGTATCTTCCCCAGAAGCCTCTTAATTTCTTCTGCTTCTGTCCTAAGTTCATGGCTTCATGCATACAACCTGTATAACCAACTTCAGATTTTTTTTTTTTTTTTTGAGACAAAGCCTCAAGCTGTCACCCTGGATAGAGTGCTATGGCATCACAGCTCACAGCAACCTCCAATTTCTGGGCTCATGCGAGTCTCTTGCCTTCGCTTCCCAAGCAGCTGGGACCACAGGTGCCCACCGCAACGCCCGGCCATTTTTTGGCTGCAGCTGTCATTGTTGTTTGGCGGGCCTGGACTGGATTCGAACCCGCCAGCTCAGGTGTACGTGGCTGGTGCCCTAGCCTGTTGAGCCACAGGCGCCAAGCCCAACTTCAGATTTTTACACAGTAGGCTTTGATATTTGGTGAGGCACGAGTTGGTCAACAAGTGATATCCCTTGGTGTTCATAAGGGTAACCACTGTGTATGGTACCCAGACACTTAAGTTTTGTTCCAAAGTCAACTTATCAGCCTCTTGCACCAACGTGGCAGTGGCTGCAAGTGTTCTTAGGTACAGGGGCCATCCTTTTGAGACCCCATCAAGTTGCTTAGAGAAATAAGCAACTGATCTTGCCAAGGATGCTACATTCTGGGTGAGCACTCCCTCAGCTGCTCTGTTTCTTTCTAATACCTTTTGGCTTAGTCAGATCAGGGAAGCCTGGCACCAGGACTGCCCACAGTTTTCCCTTTAGTCTCTTGAAGGCTTTTGGTTGGCCAGATTTCTATTCAATTGGCTTATTCTCTCTCCCCTTAATAACTTCATACAATGGTTTGGTCAGTCTGTATGTTTCATACACTCTTTCACAGAAATTCTCAGGGCTTTCATCCAGCTTCTGCACGATCCCAGCCACCTTACATATATTTATGGCTTTCTGTCTCTCTTACACTGACAGGGATGAAGTCAAGGTTGTGTTCACTGTAAGAGAATGAAATTAGCAATTCATGTAGCAATTACTTACAAACATTTACAGGTTCTGGACTTTGAGGCTAAGGTTTACACAATGAGAATATTAGTATTCCTATTTACAGACTTAGCACAGTTCTTAAGATAATACATAGTTTTAAGAGTTCCTACAGAACTGATCCAAAGTTCTGGACAATTCAAGTGAATATTCCTGAATATCAGTTAGGTGTGGGACCACTTATGAGACCATGTCACAATCACATCATTTACTGGGAAACTCTCATTCAGGTTCCAGTTTTTCCTGAGGTATCACATCAGGAAACGTTATTGATGGGTATCTGGCCAATTTTTTCAAAGGACTTAATTCCTTAATGCAGTCTGGACACCTCTGGAAATGCTATTCCAGCCAAAGCCTTGGTAAAATAACCAGTGCCTTCATCATGTCCTTGCCTTAGACGTCTCCCTGTGCAGGTACCAGTTCCTGCATGCCAGTTCCTCCTGGTGTTTGACTCTTGAAGACCCGCCAAGGGGGTCCTTTCTCTACCTAGTCAAGGCATCCACCCAGGGAGACCAAGCTACCTCCCTGGCATGCTCAGTGGTTCACTTTGCCCAGGCTGATCAGGGCCCCCCACGTGGGTGTCCAGAGGATTGGTGGCAACTACCAGGTGCATCTGAGCCTGTTCTCTCTGTGAGTGGTCTTGCTTCCTGATCAGAGAACCAAAAATGTTGCAGGAATATGAGGCCCAACAGAGAGAAGGAGCACCCAAACACCATGTTTATAAAAGGAAGAGCTTTATTTACTGACTAGGAGCTTATGGCATATAAGAATTCCAAATGGCCACACTCCTACTATCTACTTTTAGAGAATGATCTCAGATCAATTTTTAAAAATATATTGGGCACACAAGAACATGGAATTAAAGATATTTTATTCTAATATTTTGTTTATACTGTAGCTTTCACATGTTTTACTAAGGACATATTTTGCTATTCTCTTGGCCTTCAAATAGAGTTATAATTTAGAAATATATCAAAAATATAACAGTTTATATATAAGAAAGAAGATAGGCCTTTTGAGTAAATTTTCCTAAATCCAGGACAACTAATTTATTTCCGGATTAATGATTTGAATCTGAGTTAATAATGTTATATTTTTCTTATTTTTCAAATAATGTTAATACTGCTCTTTACATTTTATAGGTTGCTTGCTGAGGCAATTGTTCTTTTTACATCCAATCAAGAGGAAGTTACTCTTGCTGTTACTCCTTTGAATTTTTGTCTCAAGAGTTCTAGTGAGGAATCAATGGGTAAGGATTATATCTGTCACAGTGTTTTGATGGATTATTACTTACTGGGTTTCTTGATGACTAACCATACAATAAATACCAGTAGCATAATATTTATTCCTGCCTAATAATAAGCCCAGACCTGTCTAAGAAAGTTTGGAAACATTTTTAAGAGATCATGGTGCTTAAAAATGGCGCAAAATTGTTTAAAGTTTAACATAACCCATAATTAATATATTTGGCTTTGAAATTCAGGTTGTTTTAAAAGTAGGAAAATGATTACAGAGAAAAATATATTTTTCAGTTAAGATTTTAAGGTGTGGCTCTGCGCCTGTGGCTCAACGGGCTAAGGCGCCAGCCATGTACACCTGAGCTGGCAGGTTCGAATCCAGCCCGGGCCTGCCAAACAACAATGACGGCTGCAACCAAGAAATGGCCAGGCGTTGTGGCGGGCACCTGTAGTCCCAGCTACTTGGGAGGCAGAGGCAGGAGACTCACTTGAGCCCAGGAATTGGAGGTTGCAGTGAGCTGTGAAGCCACAGCACTCTATCCAGGGTGACAGCTTGAGTCTCTGTCTCAAAAAAAAAAAAAAAGATTTTAAGGTGTGGCTGGGCAAGGTGGCTCACACCTGTAATCCCAGCACTCTGAGAGGCTGAGGTGGCTCAATGGGCTAAGGCGCCAGCCATGTACACCTGAGCTTGCGGGTTCGAATCCAGCCCGGGCCCGCCAAACAACAATGACGGCTGCAACCAAAAAATGGCCGGGCATTGTGGCGGGCGCCTGTAGTCCCAGCTACTTGGGAGGTGGAGGCAAGAGACTCGCTTGAGCCCAGGAATTGGAGGTTGCTGTGAGCTGTAATGCCATGACATTCTATCCAGGGTGACAGCTTGAGGCTCTGTCTCAAAAAAAAAAAAAAAATTTAAAAAAAGCATCATAGGATATCTAATAAAAATATTGTAAATAACTGACAGTTCCTGACATTAATAAAGAATGAGTTAAACCTGTGTAGATGGGCTGGGCACAGTGGCTCATGCCTGTAATCCCAGCACTATGGGAGTCGGAGGCAGGTGGATCACCTGAGCTCACAGTTTGGAGACTGCCTGGCCCAGAGTGAGACCCCGTCCCTAAAAATAACAGGGCATTGTGGCGGGCGCCTATGGTCTCAGCTACTTGGGAAGCTGAGGCAAGAGAATCGCTTAAACCCAAGAGTTTGAGGTTGCTGTGAGCTGTGTCGCCACGGCACTCTACCCAGGGTGACATAGTTAGACTCTGTCTAAACGAACAAACAGACAAAACTGCATAGGAAACCCGGTGATAGACTTTTCAGTCTTCACTGATGGCAGGATATGAGACGGACTTTGAGAAAACAGTTTGTCTGCATTCAAATCTTACTTAGGAATGGTATGAACAAGAATGGTTTATGTTTACCTGTAAAATGAGTTACTGAATCAATGACCTGGAAAACTTCCAGCCATAAAATTCTGAAACTATATATCATCTGGTGATAAAATCTTGGTCCCACAGAACCAACTCTAGGCAAGTCACTTCTGTTCGTCCTGGCTTTCTTACCTATAAAACACGAGGCTGCGTCTTCCTATGGGGAAAAGGGCACCAGGTCCTGGTTTTTATAGAGACATCCAGACCCTGCTCTACAGAGTCTGCCTCTCTGAGGTTAAGTGAAGACTTCGGGTTCTTTTAGGATACACCCCGTCCTAATGCACATTCTTGGCTAAAGGACTAGATAATGTTCAGAATTCAGCTCCCCAACCCTAAAATGCATGAAATGGGGGTAGTGGAGATTTCATTAAATTATTCTAGCATGACAGGCTTAACGTAAATGAACCGGTGTATATTTTCTATTTTCTGAAGAACCTCCCATTCAGGAAAAGCCTTAGAAGATTGGGGCCAATGTGCTAACCGCATAAAGACTTCAATACAGACTGACATGCCGTCCTTCCAGGGGACCCGGGTGGGCAACACAGAACACTGTACCTGCACAGTGCGCATCCTCCCTGGCTGCCAACCAGATGCGTGGCCCATGCTTCAGTCCAGGACACCTCCTCCCAATTGCTGGACAGCAGGTGCGGTGATGTACAACTCCCCTATCTGTGGAGTCATTCAGATTCAGCGACTCTGTTCATGCCTGATGTCCCCCAAATAATATTGCCATCTCCCAACAAAAGGGATACAGAATTGGGCTTTCAGAGAACGCCATTGTTCTTCATCCTGCTGGAATGTGTTTCTCTGCCCACATCTACCCAGCTCCAAACTCACTTTATTTCAGGTTTATCACCAAACCAACCACAACATTTTACAATTTGTCCTATCAAAAAATATTATGTGGTATGAAGAGGCCTTCTGACACCAATGAAGTTCTCTATTTCTCAAACCTCACTGGAAAAGTGGTTCAAGATTCCAAAAAAGGAGGCCAGGCGAGGTGGCTCACACCTGTAATCCCAGCACTCTGGGAGACCGAGGTGGGTGGATGACCTGAGCTCATGAGTTCGAGACCCCCCCCCGAGCATGAGCAAGAGAAAGAGCAATAGCCCGTCTCTAAAAAAGGGATGTTGTGGTGGGCCCCTGTAGTCCCAGGTGCTTGGGAGGCTGAGGCAAGAGAATCGCTTGAGCCCAAGAGTTTGAGGTTACTGTGAGTTGTGACAGCACAGCACTCTACCGAGGGTGACAAAGTGAGACTCTGTCTCAAAAACAAAGATTCCACAAGAGGAGAAAGCTCAAGGACAGAGGTGTACAGGAAACCCTCAGTAACACCCACATTATGGTAAATAACTATTACTAGCCTTACAAATCTAGGAAGTGTTTAAACAAAGATGCATTAATATACTGAGCATCACTCTGTGTTAGTTTACTGGGTATAAGTTTTTTGACACTAAATTAGTAACATAAACAGTCACTGTCCTGTGTCCTGGTGAATGGTCCTAGAATTCAACACCTATAAAGAATTTTAATTATCACTCAGGTTTGATTCAAAATTCAGTGTGTCCTACCCTCCCACCCTCATCTTTATTCATTTCAATATACAGCAGCCTCAGCCATTTCTTTACTAACTTCTTCCATCTGGAACATCCAGCACTGTTTCTACAGCTTATGGTCATCACGACCTTATATGCTACTTGGAAATTTTAAAAAGAGCAACTTTGACAGCTGTAGAAGTAGTGCAAACATCAAGATGAAGTAAATTCCCCCGAGAAACCACACAGACTCGAAGCCGCCCTGGCTGCTTATTACTCAAGGCACGATCTTGGGTGAGTCTTAACTACTTTGCTGCGCCTTCATTTCTTCATTGGAAAAATGAGATAAATGCACCTATTCTGAAGGATTCTTGTGAGATTCACATTTTATGCAGCACATAAATATTCCCTCTTATTATTGTTGTTTCCTTTAGCTCTAAACCATGGTTCTCAACCTTACTAACGACATGGCCCTTTAATACCGTTCCTGCAGGTCGCGACCCACAGGCTGAGAACCGCTGCTCTAGACTCTCACACTGTTTCACAAGTGCACACAAGGTTTGCTCAACTACCATGTTATCCACTATTCTCAATATCGTTGCTGTTTCCCCATGGTACACAAAACATTCACTCAACGGTAAATATAAACCTACTCTGTATATACAGAAGGGCTCCAAAAAAATGTACACATATTTTCTTTTCTTTTTCTTCTTTTTTTTGCAGTTTTTGGCCAGGGTTGGGTTTGAACCCACCACCTCCGGCATATGGAGCCAGTGCCCTACTCATTTGAGCCACAGGCGCGGCCCAACACACATTTTAAGAAAAAGAAAAACTGTATTAAATTTGTAACACTTAAGTCACATTTGACTTCTGTGATTATAAGAACGTGAAATGTATGCATCTTTTGTTACTGGTACATGTTGAATATTATAATTTTAATAGTTTTTTTCTTTCTTAAAATGTGTATACATATTTTTTGCACTCTCTGCATACTGCACTAGATATCAAGGCTGTCCTCAAGAATAGTACTATATGGTTAACCCCAGGCTGAGGAGCTTACATTATGAGTGGGCAAACAAAACACAAGAAACACTTACATGACAATATAAAGTCGTAAAAGACTAAATGCCAAAGAGTGTGGCATAAGCAGTTAACATTCCAAGAGCTCATGGCAGGCCGTGCAAAGGCCAGGCTGGGGTGACCCTGCCCCTTAGGGCAGATGGGATCTTCACTTGTGGAAAGAGAGGGTTCCCATGTCCTAGTCACACTGCAAATAGTTACTGAGCACCTTCCATATGACAGCTGCTGTTCTAAGCCCAGGAGGAAAGACTGCCAACGAGACCAAGAGTCCTTGCACTCAGGGAGCATAAAGGGTGCTCCACAGGAAAGCCAAGTTCAAAGGGAGCAAGATTACCAATCACAGGAAACGTGACATCACTTCAATGACTGTGGCAGGGAGACAATGCTGTTATTATAGTCACTATGACTTTACACTAGTGACAAACATACAGAAATGGCTATTGTGGAAAGTCAATCATTTTCACATGCTGAAATGTGCTGTTTTCTAGGTCAGTTCCATTGTTTATAAAGGGATCATCTTCATATTTTCTTCATACAAATAACATAAGAGTTTTATAAATATACACAGTCAACATTATTGGGCTCAGTTCCTAAACTGTGCCCAAAGAAAAGCCTAGAAATTTGACTCCCCCTCCCCCTGCTTCACCTACAAACAGCAGAGCTGAGAAAGTGCAGAAGATGCACATGGAGGCAGGAATCCCATAGTCACTATGAGACACAGTTGTATTAACTCCAAAAAAAAGTATGCGCATCTTTTTCCTCTAAGATCCTTCTACTGAGGACAACTCTCCACTCATGCCCTTTTCCCAGAATGCTTTCAGGTAAAGACACCCTCCTGTAAATACCAACAGGCAAAGCATTCTCAACCTTCTTCTCTTCCTAAAGATGGACCCCTAGAATCTTCTGGTAAGTTCCAATAAGCTTTAACCACAAAGAGGACACACCTCCAAGTACCTTTCCTCATCTCTCTGGTCCTTTCAACCACTTCTCAAGATGTACTGTGAGACCCTACCCCCATCTCAAAGTCAGTATTAAGTCCAACTGTTATCCCTATATAAATGAGAATGTGTAAACAAACTGTACCTTTGGAAACATGACCAAAATAAACTTATTAAGCCAGCCAAAATTACTTAAACCCAGTCGAAAACTTAAATTTCTCAATGCTGAGTACTGACTGAGCATTAACCATACATTGAAGATATTTAAAGGCAAATTAAAGAATTAGGGACACAAATCTTTCACAACTACCTACAGTCTAAATAATGTAACATCCTTAAAACTCACATGCTTTGTGAAATGTGCTAGATTCTTTAATAAAGTAACAGTCAGCCACTGTTTTTATTTCCTTTGTTTAGTATTAGAAAATTAGTCTTGTTTCATTATGTCATTTGTTTACCCTTAATTAGGAATATAACTTAGATTTAAACAGGAAAAGGGGTCCACTTAAGAATGGGCTATTAGGACTTTCCCAATACTCTCATAGTCTAGTCATTAGGTGACAATGTTATGTAACTGGAAACTTGGATAAATAAGAGATGCAGAACTTTGGAAACTATTCAAAAACTATCCCAATAGGTTCCACGCCTGTGGCTCAACAGGCTAAGGTGCCAGCCACATACACCTGAGCTGGCGGGTTCGAATCCAGCCTGGATCCACCAAACAATGACAGCTGCAGCCAAAAAATGGCTGGGCGTTATGGCGGGCACCTGTGGTCCCAGCTACTTGGGAGGCAGATGCAAGAGACTCGCTTGAGCCCAGGAATTGTAGGTTGCTGTGAGCTGTGATGCCACAGCACTCTATCCAGGGTGACAGCTTGAGGCTACTGTGGAAAAAAACACTAAAAAAAAAAAAAAACTACCCCAATAAAGAGACTAATTGCAGTTCTATGAATTTTTAAAGCCATCTTCTGACTTGAAAAACGTCAATTTACTCTATGGGTCACTTTGTATCATCAACACCCTTATTTCACAAAAGGAGAAACAAGTACTGAAGGTGCACATTCCACAGTGGACACATTCAAATCAAACTCACTCATTCATATGTTTTTGAGCCACCTACGCTTGTGCAAAAAGGTGTCGCTGAAGAGTTAAGTGAGATACATCGAGATGAAGCACGTAGATCATTTCGATCACGCCTGGCAACTAACCAGTCATCACTCGACATTGCCTATTCCTGTCCTTAATTTTCTAACTTTAAGCAAACTAGATGGTTAAAAAGTCATATATTATGACTATGGCATGTAAATTATTAGTTTGCTATCCTACAAATAAAGCTGGTATTAATTGTACTAAGTAATGGTCTTGACCCAGACAAAGGTGAGTTTGTGACAGATGACCCACAAAGGGTGGAAAACTTAAGGAGTAAAGTGTTCCACGTTCGTTTCTCTCTGTTTCTCAATGAAGAACATAACCTCTACGTGGTACAGGACGAATTACAATTGGCAGTCAGCCGATCCTACAGAACTTGCTCCACACGAACCTTTAGCCCTCACACACGTGGACAGGTGGTTATTTATTTGCAAGGCTGCAGCTCCAAGACCGACGCTGGCCCTACACGGAGTCGTTACCGGTCTCCAGCTGGAAACACGCCTTTCAAGTCGCTACTCGCACGAAACACCCGAGCACGTCCCCTGCAAAGCTACAGCGTCCCGGCCACACGCGCCTGTCCACACTCCGTCCCGCCGCGCGTCGTTGACTGTGACAGCGCAGGTGCCCGGGCGCCGCGGGCCCTCCGCGACCGAGACCCGGGGACACCGCACGCCGCCCCCACCCGCGACCCTCCCGCGGGGCCCGGACTCGGGGCGGGGGTCCCGCGGGGGGCGGGCGGGGACGCGCGCGGGTGGGGGAAGGGAGCCGGGCTCCACTCACGCGCCCGGGGGCGGCACCGGGGCTGTCGCCGCGTCTCTCCGGCTCAAAAAGGGAAACGGGGAAGCGGGAGGAGAAAGCCAAAAAAGGACCTGGCTCCTCGTTTCGTCCGGAAGCCGACGGGCCGGCAGGAAGTGACGAAGGCGGAGGGCGCCCGCTGCGCTCGGTCGCGGTTCCCGCGCGCCCGGGC
>CAUYON010076216.1:0-18337 GCA_963573935.1 Arctocebus calabarensis
CAGCATTTTACACTGTTCCTGGGAGTACCCAAGTAAAACTGTCCAATTATTGGATTTTAACTATTTTTTAAATTCTATTTTAAAATCAAAAGTCACGTGTCGAGAATCATTGCTCAGTCTCAGTCATGTTGAAGTAAAATGCAATTTCTGAATCCCAAATCTGGATTGTAAAAATAAATGACCAAGTGTGAAAGAATTAGAGGACAGACAATGTATGCTATATTCAACAGACCTTAGAAAATGGTAATTTTTGTCCCCCAAATGTAAGAATATTAGGACTGGGACAGCCATAGAAAAAGAGAGCAGGAAGGACGCAAGGTAGAGTCAACTGTTGGTACAATACTCAGCTCTGCTGCTCAGGTTTGTTGGGGTGGGGATGCTGGTGGTGTTGAGCTTCAGCTATAAACCATGATGGAAACTCACATGTGTGTCTTGGAAAGACTCACAGCCTTGATAGTCCCCGAGCGACCCTCAGGCTGTGTTCTGATGCCACTGCCAGCTCAGGGGGAAGTCCTGCCTCAAGCAGGGCTCTAGGATCTGAGTAACTGAAGGGTTAGTGAAGTTCCCATATGAATGGACCCTTAGGCCATATCACATATTCCTAGTTACCCGGGAGGATATAGGTGAGCATCCAAAATTGATTATTCCTACGTCTGTTATCTAGAGATGATTTGAAAGAGAATGGTCATTAGGAAGAGAACTTGTATAAAAGTACTGTATTTTGCTATGTATAGAATGGGCCTGGGAGGCTCCTCTGCATTCTAGTTCTTTCTTGCTTCTCACTCTTAGTAGTGCAGATGTGACCATGTCTCCCTTGATTTAAGAAGGAATGCATTTATGATACCTGACAAATGTTTATGGCATCAGTCAGAGCCCATAGATACAAGCTACTTAAAGATTCTGAGTAGGAATTGTTTTAAAACAGCAAAGTAGAATGAAAAATAGAAACCTGCACCTAGGGTAGTCAGGGACGCTGATAACAGACACAGGAGAATCCTTGGTGGTTTGTCAGTAATCAGAGTCCATCTGCCCCCGGAGTAATGGGCTGCTTACCCAATGGTCCTCAGACCAGTCTGGGAAGCCCAAGGTGGGACTGCTGCTGCTTTCAGCTGGTGCAGCTTTGCCTCCAGAGGGTCCCCCATTCCTCAGCTTTGTCCAAGTGTCTGCCTACAAGACTTAATAAACATTGAATCATCTTTTGACTTTCAGGTATGAAGGAAGGGCCCCTCATTGAGTAACTCTACAAGAAACCACAGAGGGAAGAGGAATTTGGGGAATTGTGTTCCCAGAAATGATAGTGATGCCAAGTAAGGTCAATATTTCCCCAAATCTCAAAACTTTTCAGATATGAGATGGTGTCAGAATATTCTTGAATGTGGTTTCACTTATTACTAGGAAAACTGAGATCATTGCAGAAAAATGCGATAAGCCATAGAGTAAAAAGAAAAATGAGAAAACTGCCTAGACTATATAGCAATCATTTGACAAACAAATAAAAACCTTCTCTTGACAATACAAACACAAAACTCTAAAGATACAAATAGTATAAATTGTCCTTCAAAGAAAAACTTTCTTACTCACAGTTTGTCCAGATGCCAATGCAGCATCAACGCTGATCCCTGTGAGCAAGTTACACTTGCCCAGTAGCAAACGCATCTCGCACATGTTGAATTACAGTCTTAATATTAACATATTAACAAGTAATCTATAATATTTTTAAGCAGCTGCATTTCAAATGGCATTTGCTTTAATGAAACATATTTCTTTTTCCAATGAAAAAAGTCCTATGTTGAAACACTTTCCCAGCATTATTTCTATTTAATGCAAAATTGTATTTGAAAAAGATTGTATATTGTAAAAATAAGAATTATGAAAAATATGACTATTTTTCCATGGGAAAATACATCAAAAATTAAATGTAGCAAATATTTCAGAGACTTTACAAATCAATAAAGTGAAAGAATAAATTAAAATTGTTTGCAACTATGTTACAGGTAGACTCCTGCACTTACATTTGTCTCCTTAGCTTGATTGGAGGATGTTGTTCAGTCCTGCTGCTTGCCATACAAATGTTTTCCTTACATGGTCACTGTTTTGGTCCCAGATTAAACACAGTCTAAAGGCTGGAACCAGCTCAATGTCCTGCATTAGAACCTCTGTGCTTACCACCTTAATCCACCAGATGATTGTCAACATGAATATCCACGATCATGAAAATAAATGCTAAGTTTTATTAGCCAAGGAATTTTGACATATTTTGTAAGGATATGTATATTATTCTGTAAAGGAGGCAAATTTTACTCTTGTTATTCAAATAATGAGACTCCCTGCTCAGCTCTTGGGGCTGCTAATGCTCTGGATCGCTGGTAAGGACAGAAGGAGATGAGGAATGGGAATGCGGTGGGAGGGGAGCTCTGGGCCCACTGCCTCCCGTGTGTGCTCTGTGCATGGGTTAGATGTGCACACCTTGTCCCCCAGGATGGGGCATGTCAGGTTGACATCTGAGAAACTAAGAAAGATCCAAGAAGGAGCAAGGACCTTTCATCTGGTAATAACTCTTACAAAGAAAGTAGGGGATGATTTAGAGGATATCTAGAGACCCCTCTGTACCTTGCGAATTTGGGGATCACTTTAGAAATTAGACATTTTTGGCATATGAATCAAAAGCGCAGAAAATTGAATTAGCCAGAAATATTAAAATATAAATACAAACTGATCCACTAGGGACATGTGATGACCCAGATCCTACCCTCCCTGATCATTGCCTTTGAAGAGACCACTGTCTCTTCTAGGTCTAATCAATGCCTTGTGTATAAGTGATGGAAGAACTTATACGAATTGGTTCCTGCTCAAGCCAGGCCAGTGTCCACATCTCCCAGTGTATAAGATCTCCAACTATTTGCTGGAGTTAAAGATGTTCTGGGAGAGTGAGTCAGGCACATATTTCATTGTTAAGGTCTGCAGAGTAGTGTCTAAATATGCCACTGTTTGCCACTATATGCAAGCTACAGGATATCCTCCCACAGTGATACAACCCTAAATGCAAGTCTCCTTGCTTTAGGGGAGGCTATGGAGCAGAGGATGGGGAGAATGGAGAGGCTCTGATGTGCCTGTCTCCATACACTGACTTTCTGGCAGGGCGGGGCAGCTTCAGCCTGAAACTGGGAGCAGATTTTTAACCCCTACCACAACAATTAACTGGCTAGCTTCTGTGGCACCTGAGGGGCAAGCTGCCCCAGCCCAGCACCAACCTATTGCATACCCCATCAGCCTCAGCTTCAGCAGAGATTAAGGACTGTTCTGGAAGTCCCAGGGCCCCACCTACCACCTGGGGCATTCCAGTGCTTCTCCAGAGGGCATAAAGCCAGGGAAGGTCCCAGAAACAGCACTGTAGCTTCTTCCTTCTTACAGGCCCCACCTACTGACAGGCACAACTCAGCCATAAACTACCTTGCCCCTCCCCTGTTATCTTAGCCTTGAAGCTCAAGAAACCCCCTGGGAGCCTCAGGGTCCCTCCTAAAGCTTGCAGCCCTTTAGTACTCCAACTGGGGGACTAGAGGCTAATGCACAAAAGAACATCTTGGCAGCTAGCTCACGTAGTCATCAACCAGTAACTTGGAGAAGAACTATATAGGACATTAAAGTATCTTCCAACTTAAGGAAACAGGGTGTGGCTGCTGATACCCACAAGTACAGCCTGCCACCACCATAGTAACCAATGGTAAGGGGGAGACAAAACTCACTATACTTTGTCAGTAAGAAGTCAAGACAGCAAGTCAGAGGTAAGCTAAGTGGTTAACCCACAGGCACCTCAGGATCAGCACTCTTCTCCCTGACACAGTCCAGGACTGATCCTCAGTGTCTCCTGACAAGCCCATAAGCCAGTTCCAACATTCTCAGCTCTCCACATAAGAAGAAACCAGCACCAAAACTTAGGAAATACGAAAAACCAAGGTGATAAGGACACCCCCCTAATGAAAGTCACCCCTCCTCAAGCAGGATGATTTGTGTTTAGGGTTGTATCAAAGAAAACAACTTTTTACTAGTGACACCAGCCTAAATAAAAATTTACAGTGACAGATGATGACTTTTGAACAATGTTTTTAAGTGAATTCATGGAAATACAAGATAAAATGGACACTCAACACAAAGAAACCGAAAAGACAATGCAGAAAATGGATAAGGACACTCAAGTATTAGTGAAAAACCAAACAGATTTTTCTGGAAATGAAAAATCCATTCAAGGTATTACACAGCACAGTGGAAAACCTGAAGAATAGGCTCAATCAAGCAAAAGAAGAATCTCAGAACTGGAAGGTAATACCTTTGTGCTAAACTAGTCAATTGAAGAGAATGAGCAGAGAGGCAAGAGGAATGAACAAAGTCCCCAAGAAGTATGGGACTGTGTACACAGACCAAACATAACAATTCTAAGAATCCACGAGGGTAAAGAAGAAAGTTCACAAGGGTTAGATAATTTATTTGAGAGAATTATTGAGGAAAATTTCCAGGCCTGGCTGGAAATCCAGATATCCAGGTGCAAGAGTCCCACATGACTCCTGGAAGATTCGTTGTAAAGAGGCAATCCCCACGACACATTATCATTAGCCCAGCTGGGTAAACCCAAAGAGGCACTCCTATGAGCAGTAAAGCAAAAATAGAATGTGACTTACAAAGGAGAACAGTTCAGACTAACTCCTGACTTCTAGACTGGAACTCTACAAGTCAGAATGGGAATAGGGATTCAGCCTCAGCCTTCTAAAACAGGACAATAGCCAGTCTACCTCGTATCCTGCAAAACTAAGTTTCTTACATGAGGGAGAAATAAAGACTTCCTCAGACAAGCAATCAACGAGGGAATTTGTGAAGACCGGACCTGCGTTGCTGGAAGTACTCAGACCTGCATTATACAATGATAGGCATGATAGACACCCACCAGTGTAAAACTATCCGAAAGCTAAAGGTCAGAACCCAGAAACCACAATGGCTCAAGAGGTAAAACAAAGTAACAAAGTTCTGCCACAGGATGAAAAGAAATCCACCCACACATCAATGCTGTCAATAAATATGTATGGTTTAAACTTTGCCTCAATTAGAGACAAAATAATGACACCATCACAATTGAGAAACAAGGCAACTTACTTTAGAATTGTATGACAGAAATTTGGGACAGTTTATTATCTGTTTTATCCCTTCCCTTTGTCAACTTAGTCAACTTGCCCCTTTATGTGGGAACAGAGAAATAATCATACCAAAAATACCTGACCAAATACTGCCCTGAGTTGCACCCGAAATACAGGATGGATACCCACAGAAGGGTATAGGCACACCATTATGTGAGAGACACTGTTTGGTATGCCACTGAATGGACCTAAGGACCAGGTGTTTATCGGGTAACTCCAAATAGAACATCCTACTATGTAGCACTAACCTATGACCATGTTTACACCCAGGATGATGGACAGGATGACTAACCTTGGGTTACGGCTGGGCCTGGGCACAAAGTTCAATAGTTCAGACTCTATCAAAAGCTGTATATTTTCCTCCTATAATCTCATCGGGTTCCAGTGTTCCATTGGTATTATCATCTAGCTTCCATCTTCAAACCACAATTGGATATTGACTATGTTATTTGGCATGGAGAGGCTCTAGCCAGTTATACACACAAAGGTCCTAAATGATAGTTGTCTGGTTATTTTATTATTAAACAGTGATGTTGCTCTTCTTGAGAAAGGTTGTATTAAGAACTGCATGACTAGTGTTGGGCAAAGGGAGATTTACACAATCATAAAAACTGAGTATTGGGTTTATATGCCAGACAAATGAAACATTTCTAAGTTGATGGCTGGTAAGAAAACTCAAATCAATCTTTCAGATCTAGCCAGTCACTTAAATAGTGTTTTACTTTGGATCTTGGGGAACTTAATGGTAAAAGTTCTAACTTTTACTAGACAGTATAGCTGTGCATTGAATTTTGTCCTATTCATGTATACACTGTTATATAGGAATATAACATTACATTCATTATAACATTTTTTTACACCCAAATCAATGCACAGTTAGAAAGGCTAAAATAATGTTCAACCAAATAATTGCATTAATTATGCAATTAATGTCTGAGATCACAAAGTCATGTTCTTCATGTCAACTTAACTTCCACCCATACTTCAGCTTCACAACGTGGACAGTGACCCCTCATCTGACCATCTTAGGAATAAGCCTTCCCAGTTACTTGGGATCAAAACTCCTGAACATAAAAAAATCAAACTATTAAACTCATGGTTTGATGCTTTCTTCAAAAGATCTTCATTGAAAAAGAGGAAAATATGAACCTAAGTAACTCAAAATCTAAGCTCTTGGGACTCTATTATATTTGAACCTTAAGGGAATATGATTATGAGACTTGAATCACATAGGCAGCTGTAACCCAGGTAGCTGTGACCTTTTCTTCTCTGATTATAGATCTGCCTTTTCTTGACTTAATTGTCTTATAAATGGTATAAGTGAGTAAAGGGCAACAGGGGAGACATCTTCCCTCTTAACCATTGATTTTCAGTATAGCTTATCTTCCCTCTTTACTTTTTCATACAAAGAATTCTTGCCTATAACATTGTCTAATATGGAAAGTTAAATATATTCTTTTAAACTGGAAAGGAACTGAAAAACAAGCTTTAACTAGTTGAATGGCTGGACCTCATGAACTAGCCTTTTATGAAAAAGGTTAGAATCCTACTATCGTCTCTGTTTTTCACCTATTTAAGACTTTCTCTGGAATGGGGACCTCATTTTGATACACTCCATGGTTCTCAGATGGTCATTCACAGCCTTTCACTTGAATAAACTCTTTAAAACTGGATTCTGATGCTTTCAACCATTTTAGGTTGATAAGCTGTATGTTTTTAGATGCATTTCACAATATATTTGTTTTTATAAATTACATGCTTTTTATTTCTTAAATAAAATATTGCTTTAAATGGTGACTTTTAGAATACATTTCTAAAACAAAGAAATTAAAATGAGTCAAATGTGCCATCAGTCTATCTTTGTCAGAAAAGTTTCTGTACATGTGTCTTGCCCAGTGTTCAATGGGGTTGATCATTTTCGGCACTTTGGTTGAGTTCTTTGTAGATTCTTTATCAGACCTTTGTCAGATATATAGCATGCAAATATTTTCTCATACTGTATCTTACCTGTGCAGAAACCTGGATATAATTAGAGACCATTCTCCTAAGCGAAGTATCACAAGTGTTGGAAAAACAAACAGCATATGCAGTCCTAATAGCAATTAGAACAAATGGATCAACACCTATACACTCATATGGAAGCAAAACTCAATGAAATTCAAGTTGGGAGGAAGGGAACAAGATGATAGGCAAATTCTCACCCAACAGGTACATTGGTCAGGTATATAGCACACTTTATAGATGAAGGACAGACCTATAACATTGACTTTAGCTATACAAAAGTACACTATGTAATCAAAATATATGTATCCCCATAATCATCTGAAATTAAAAAAATAAAGTGTGCTCATTTATGTTACAGCTTATCCCTTGGGTCATCAATGACACAGACGGCTTCAGGACCACGGTGCAAAACAAACTGGCCTCTCTGTGTTGTACAGACTGGATTGTCTGTACTTGGAACCACCACTTGAGGGCATGAGGACCTGCTGCCCCTGCTACACTGAAAGCTGGGTGGCTTAATCTCCATCCTCATATCACTTTCCTTTCTGTTCTTTCTGCAACTCAGAGCAATTGCTCAGGTGATATGGTCTTGGTCTTAAACCTACTTAGAGAAAAGTAATTCTCAGAACATTCCTTGACCATCATCTCATGTAAATCCCAACTTAGACTCCAATTCCAAGGCTGTGCCATTTATTTAGAGGGGAAAACGGAGAACAGAAAACAGAAATGTTTAAGAAATCACACGTAGGATAATTTGCCATAGATTTCGTCCTAATTTAAGTAACGAAGGACAAAGTAGAACATGCAGTTGCCCCCTAAAACAATAATGTGAAGTGCATTCAATTCACTGGGCATTAAAGAGTATGGCATTGGACAAGGACATATGCAAATGACACATCCTTTGAGGAAACATGGTGTTTTCTGTGTATCTGCAATAAGTTGATTGGTCTTTTAGAGGTTGTGATGATGGGACAGTGACAATTTGAAATGTTTACAATACCTTTAGCATGAATTAACAATAATGTTTTGGACTTAAAAAATGAACAATTTTAAATAGAAATATTATAATTAGAACTTTGCCTCAATCTCTACAAAAACAAAATATGGGCTGGGTGTGGTGGTTCACACCTATAATCCTAGCTCTCCAGGGGACTGAGATGGGAGGATAACTTGAGCTCAAGAGCTTGAGACCAGCCAGAGAAAGTATAAGACCCTGTCTCTACTAAAAATAGAAAACTTAGGCAGGTCTTGTGTTGGGCATGTGTAGTCTCAGCTACCTACAAGGTTGGCTGAAGGAGTAGGATCGCTTGAATCCAGGAGTTTGAGTTTACTGTGAGCTAGATTGACACCACAACACTTTACCCAGGATAAAAAAATGAGACTTTATCTCAAAAAAAAAAAAAAGCATCTAAATGAAACATGTCCAACCACTAACATTCTGACAGAAAAATAAAATATTATAATATAAAATAAAATAGAAATGTTAGATAAAGATATTTTTATAATTATAGTAAAAGATATGTGCCTTTGAACAATTTCAGGGTAAGTTGAAGAGCTGACAACCCCATCCACCAAGATTTTACTGTCCATTTCCTACAAATTAAAATTTCACTACATAATCCAATAGAATCATGAAGTCAGGAAATCTGTACTAATATATTATTTAGCCCAATCCTCAAGTCCATACAAGTTTTAACAATTGTCTCAGTAACACTAATTCAGTCCAGAAGGACATGTTCTACCATGTCACTTTAATTTCCTTTTGTGTAGAACAATCTTACAGTTATTCCTTCACTTTCATGATCATATCACTTTTGATCAGCTATTTGTTGAGAATTTAGCAATTTGGATTTGTTTTTACTCAAAGATAGATCTAGGAATGCATCTTTGGCAGGAATATCTTAGGTTGATCCTGTGTTTTTCTCACTGCTTTTTACTAAGTGGTCTATGAAATTAATCAATCCCATTGCTAATCATGTTCACTTCAATTTCTGGTTTAAAACAGTGTCTGTCCAACTTCCCTTTGAAATTACTGAAACTTTATCAAAAATTTCTTTTCTATTTTGAAAAACATTTCTTACCTCATTACTTACCCAAACATCTATGTGAAATGAAGGTTGTATACCTCTTCCATGCATTATGTTTTCATTTGTATTTAATATTTACGCTCCCCAAATTTGGCCACTGGGAGTTATATACTAGATGGCTTCTCTTCACTTTTGACATCATCTCATTATCCTTTGAAGACTTCAACGATTTTTACACAAGATGGTCCAAGCTCCTCTTGTATTTTCCCTGTCCTGGACCACGAATCAGCCATTTCGCCAAGGATCACTGGCTTCTTTCAGTGGGGACCTGTAGGAACACTGGGATATCATTGCTTTGAATTAGGAAAAATTCTTTGTCATCTACCTATTTATCTATTCATCAGTCCATCCATATCTATATTTATATACATTGGTGACTTTACACAGACAGCCCTACTTCCAATCCAAAACCACACTTTATTCTGAAATAAATTTGTAGAAAAAGCGTTCATTTCTTTTTACTGTATCCACTTTCTTCAGGGATGGGGAACTTGGCTCCAACTATCCCTAGTGCATTCATTTATGTGACCAAGAACCCTCTTGGATTAAACCAATCTCCTATTGTCATCACCATCTGCACTCTTATTGCAGACACTGCTCACCCCAATACTTACACAGTCTGCTCAGGCTCCAATAACCCTGGCCACACTACTATAAACTTTGCTCGCCATGCAGGAGAGACCTTATCATTTTTACTGGGCCCAACAGCTGTACATCTCATACATGTCAAAACATTCCTCATCTCGCTCCATCTTCACACCTCCAACACCCCATATAGGACATCTCCTCAACCCCATATGCATGCTCATTCCATATGCAGGGATTCTTCCTTTACCTCCCTGCTTGGGTGCCTCCCACTTGAAACGGGACCCAATGACATTAACCCAGCCATTGAGAACTGTGTTCTCTTAGGAACTAAAAGAATTTGGTGAAGAATGAATACGCAGCTGTAGACCACTCTGTCGATTCAAGAGTATATATACATGAGCAATGTTTAAAAGAAGGAGCTCTGCCTCTGAAAAGAAAGGCTATGGTTAAGAATTGTAAAACATAATAATTTCAAGAGCTCAGGGAACATCTAGCATGAAAATGTATCATAATATGCATAGCTAGAAATGTAGCCAAGATTGTTCCAATGTGGAGGGAGGAAATTCCTGACCTAGATTAACTTTGTTGCTTCCATCACTCCACTTCTACTTTGGGAAGGACTGAGCATTCAGAGATGAGAGAGGACCAGGACTTAGCTGGAGATGACAAGAAAGCAAAGGTGAATGAGCATTTCCTTACAAATCATGGCAGGTGCATGTTTTCTATTCCTTGTTGACTCTACCTCATCTCTGGATGGTAGTGATAAGAATGTACCGCACCCAGATTGTCAGGCAAGGAGAGCTATGAGAAAGGATTTTTGGACTCAAAAATAAGCCCATGTACCAAAATCAGGGAGCCTGAAAGATATCTGTGAGATTCGACAGTTGTGTTAGATCTATAGACTCTGTCTCAGGAGAGAGAGCAAGAGATGCATGACATGAACCTCAAACTATCAATAGAAAATTCTACTCACAAGACAGCAGCCTAATTGTGTCTCTAGGAAGAAACGCATTCTGTACAAACAAATTTGTTTTGCCTTGATGTGATCTTGCACACCTGGGGATAGTGAGCCTGTTCAGCATCACTGAGATGAGCCAGCCCTGCAGCTGCGCCCAGCCTGCCCACCTCCTGCTGATTTGCATGTCCCCAGGGCTCAGCCCCCACCCTGGAGACTTATTAACAAGCTGATCACACCCTCACCCTGTGCAGGAGTCAGTCCCCATCAGGACACAACATGGACATGAGGGTCCCTGCTCAACTTTTGGGGCTCCTGCTGCTCTGGCTTCCAGGTGAGGAGGGATAATACCAGGGATTTACAGCCCGTGTGGTCAGTCCTGCCTGGCTCCTCAGGGGCTCCTCTTATAACTTTATTAATAAGATGGATGTCTGTTTTCATGTTTCCAATCTCAGGTGCCAGGTGTGCCATCCAGATGAGCCAGTCTCCATCCTCCCTGTCGGCATCTCTAGGAGAAAAAGTCACCATCAGGTGCCAGGCCAGTCAGGGCATTAGCAATTATTTAAGCTGGTATCAGCAGAAACAAGGGGCATCTCCAAAGCTGCTGATCTATGATGCTTCTCGTTTACAATCTGGGGTCCCCTCCAGGTTCAGAGGCAGTGGGTCTGGGACAGATTTCACTCTCACCATCAGTGACCTGCAGGCTGAAGATGTTGCCTCTTATTTCTGTCTACAAGAGTACGATTGGCCTCCCACAGTGTTGCAAGCCTGAACATAAACTCCCCTGGGAGGAAATTGTGTGAGGCTGGGTTGCCCCAGCTGTTCCTTCTGGTGATTCCATCTGCTGAGAGCATTTCTCAGAGACAACCATGCTCCGAAGGACACTGGGTGGTTTTGGTGAAAGGGACCAAGAGGCTCTTCTGCTCCCTAAGTCTCACTTCTCTCCTTCAGCCCCAGCAGCACTGACAGGGCAATGACTGTCCTGTTTTAAGAAAGGAAAGCTGTGATTCTACCTGAGGAGTCTGGATTAGGGCACCAGTTTGTCTTCATACAGCAAAGGAGAAGGTATTCTAGGTGTTCCAAGTTGTTTTTTTTTTTTTTTTAATTATTACTAGATTAACATGAAGGTAAAAATGTTTAGATTGGACTGTTTTCTTATTAGGTAAAGTTCAAGTTATAGCTGAGCCTTTCACCCAGTCAGCATGCTCAATACTCCCACATCCTGCATATTAGTTGAAAACCAGCCAATCACTCTCCCTCCTTCACTTTATCCATTCCCTCATCCCCACCCTCACTCAAATATACTTATATTTTTCTTGGTGTGAGTGTGCAGTTGTTTATATATTGGTTTCATATTAGTATTGAGTACCTCGGATAGTTATTTTTCCATTCGCATGACACTTTATTAAGAAGAATGTGTTTCAACTCCATCCAGGTAAACACAAAAGGTGTAAAGTCTTCTTATGATTGCTGAGTAGTTCTTTATGGTGTACATATACTACACTAATGCTAATTCATTCATGGCTGGATGAGCACTTGGGAGAGTTGAGCTGCAGTAAACATTCCTGGGCAAATATCCTTATAGTAAAATGATTTTTTTTTCTTCTCAATACATACCTGGTAACAGGATTGTGGGATCAAAAGGAAAGCAGAAATGAAGGCTACTGATTTGTGTACATTGATTTGTATCCTTGATGTTGCTGTATTTCTTTATCAATTTCAGGAGTCTTGGTAGAGTTTTTGGAGTTTTCTAGGTATAACATCATGTCATAAACAAAGAGTGGTACTTTGACTTCCTCTGTCCCCATTTGGAAGAAACTACAATTTAGGGGCTCTTTAAATCAGGCAAATGTATTTTTTTCCTCCAATGTGGCCTTTTAAAAAGAAAATTTCCACATAGGGGTGGGACAATATTAATAAAGGGACTCCATGCAGCAAATGAAGCTGTGTAACCTGGCTCATTGTACCCACAATGATTTCCCAACTATAGAAAACAAACAACAACAAAAATTTCCATGTAAATTCACATGTTATAAAATATCCCCATCTTTGCCTTCTAATTAATTAAAAATTAAAATTATTTAAGATGCTAAAAAATGAAAAACATTATTATTTGTCAGTAGCATACTCAAATATTTGGCTGTGAAACTATGTGTGGGGATTTTGCTAACTCTTATACTCAGTGTGAGAATGTTGTGTCCTGAACTCATTACCCTTCAGCTTTGGCACCAGATTGGACACAATCCAAAAATGGAGATAAACTCAATGGCCTGCAATAGAGCCCCCCACCTGAGCCCTGCCTGCATCTGACAAATCATTAACATGAAAATGAGAATGCACATGCTTAGTGTTATAAGCTACTAAGTTTTGAGTTGTCTAAAATTAGTAATAGGGATATGTTAACCAAAAAAATATCTAGCCATACAGATAAATGTATTTTATTAAAATACGGCCATATAAGGGACTTTAACAAATGCAAACATTGTTACCTAATTCTTGATACTCTCAATTTACCTGAAAGAATAAAAAATAAATTAAAATCAAAAAATAGAAAAGTATGGCCTTAATGTAATGTTTAATATCCATTTATAAATATAGTATCCACTACAACTGAATAATATTTGAGTATAAAGAGCAAAACTTACTTCATTTATGAAAATGTGCATATATGTTTCTAATACGCATACAGGTGCATAGACATTATATTCATTTGATACATTGTTAACTCTGCATGTTTATGTATACATTCATTTAGGTTAGAAATAATGTTAATTTTCCAGATTAATCTAGGTGTCTCCTTCTGTTTTTGAATTACTTGTGAATTTGGAGACACAATATTGTCTTGATATTTATCAGAGGTTCATCCTGGAATGAGGTCACACCCTGCTATCATCAAGGATATCCTGGAAGAATAGAAATCACAACAGTGGGAAGTCTACAAGGTTTACATCTCATGGCCACTCTGTGAAGCGTGATAAGTAATTCAGTGGCACAATCTCATAGACTATTGGTTCTGGCAGATTATCAGGCCTTAGAAGGACACCACTGAAAGATGGGAGACAAAATTGTTTGGAAAACTATGACTACAATTCTCAAAATAAGTCAAGATAAAAAAATAAATGCTTCCCAGTAAACACTCATCTAAAGATGATTATTGAACAAGAGTTTCTTACTAATTAAGATATATCTCACATAGACTTAAGGCAGTCATCTTGCCCAGACTCCTGAAACAACACCAGGGAGGCCCATGCGTGGTCTTAACAATGTGGATTTCAACTATGGAAGCTCACATGGCAACTGGAACTTCTGAGCATCCAAAGGGCCAAAAGTTTTGACCCCTCCTCAACCCCTAACATTGGAGATCAGACTAATAACTGGTGTCAAGTGATGACAGTGGGCCAGCAGGACTCTCCAGTTCCTCCCCCAGAGTTACAGCCCTGAGCCTAAACCTGTCTGCCGGGCTGGTTGTGCAGTGAGGCTATGAAGTCCCAGCAGCTGCACTCCCTGTGGTCCATTCAATGGTGCAGGGTCTATTTCTAGAAATATTTCACAACATTTACAGGTCCTGCATCGGACTCTAGTCTTCTGAAAACTTCCTTTCTTGACAACCCAAAGCCCCCAAACTTTGAATTAATTCTAAAAGTGATATGTGTGAATCAGGGCTACAACAAAATTCATGTTTGCTTGGTCTTTGAGTCTCTCCATTAGATGAGGTATTTTTAAAGGCAGAGAATTAGGTAGAGATGGTTTGTAATGATTTTGTATTGTTCTCATTAATTCTAATAGTTTCTCTGTAGATTATTGCATTTTCTCTGAAACAATTCTTTCACCTGTGAATTATGATGATTTTCTTTTCTTTTCACTATTTATCCCATTGCTGAGTAGCCTCCCCTTACCCCACTGGACACCACAGGTGCACCATCTGATGCCTCCACTTCTGTGAGTCTGATCCCACACCACTGCCAGAAAACTGTTCCTGAACCTGACCATGCAGCCAAGTCTGAGGATGAATCCAGAAATCAGAGTAAGAAACTTGTCAGTGAGTTACTTAGAAAAAATGCAAGATTTCCTCACTGTGGCAGAGATGATAAACTGAGGAAACACCCCAGCAGCTGCCTAGGTAGGCCGAAGCAGGAAGAAGCAAAAACTGAAAGTCTCATGGAGGGTTTTGTTTCATGTTCAATCACCGCATAAGATCCACTACTGTATTGTTGATGATGATGAAGTGCAAAATCATTACATTCAAGGCTAATATACAAAAATCAATTTGATTTCTATGTAACTGCAACAAACACTAAAAAATCAAAATTATAAACCAAAAAATTTACAACAGTATCAAGCATATGTAAAATTTTAGAATAGATTAAAAATGGGTATATTTTCTATCTTTTAAAATGTGTATGTATTTTAAAGGAAAACAAAGCAAAAGAAACAGACCAAAAGAATTTTTAGATGTTGGAGTAATAGGACTTTGTATGCTTAATGCTTTAGATGACATAATGAAGGATTTTAGTAGAGAGCCAAAAATTGTGAAAAATAATCAAATAGAAATTTAAAGTATAAAGCAATTCAAACCAAGAACTACATAGAGGAGTTTAACTGTAAAGGTGACAGTTAAATTTGCTCTCCCAAATGATCTGGCGGAAGTTCTGGCAGGCCTGGAGGTAGTCTGTAATAAGTAACAAGAAAATAATCTTTCCTGAAACAAAGATGAATGTGATCTGAGTTAGCTAAGTGTGAATTATTATTTAACGAATTGTAAATTAATTGATCTTCAGGTGAAAGGCAGCTCTCACTCTGTTTTAGAATAGAAAATGTGAGAACTGCAGGACCAGAGAAAGAGCAGAGAGCACCAGGCCTGGGGAGGGAGCTAAGGGATGAGGGGCAGGTCCTAGGGAGCCTGGCAGAGCTCAGAACCACGCAGGCTGCGGTGCCTCGTAGGGAAAGTGGTGCACAAAATCACCACTCCTACCTACAGACATGGCACTCAATAACTAGTTTTAAAAAATTAAGTCTTTACATATATATTGCCTCAATCATTCATAAACATTCAGAGCATCCTGTGTTAAGAGAAGCTGGAAGAGGGTGTCTCCTCATGATTGGGAGATGACAAAAAAACAAGGTGGAAGCATAGACTAATGAATCACTGAGGACACCAAGTCTGATGATGCTACAGTCACTCCCTCACTAACCAGAGAATGTTGAGCTACGACATGTTAGCTGGCATGTGAATGCCAGACACAGTGGGGGAATCCCAATTCCTAGGCTACTAACATCTAAGTGAAAACTTCACACCACTCTCTAACATGCCCACAGTTTTGGATAGTACCTAAACACCACTTATGATTCCTGTATGCTTCATACACAAACAAACAAATAAAAAAGCATGTTTGCAAAAGTGCAAGAGATTTGGCGCCCTTAGCTCAGTGAGGAGGGCCACAGCCACATATTTCAAGGCTGTTGGGTTCAAGCCCAGCCCTGGCCTGCTAAACAGCAATGACAACTACAACCAAAAAATAGCCAGGTGTTGTGGCAGCACCTGTAGTCCCAGTTACTTGAGAGGCTGAGGCAAGAGAATCACTTAAGTCCAAGAGTTTGAGGTTGCTGAGAGCTGTGATGCCACAGCACTCTACCCAGGGTGACACAGTGAGAATTTGTCTTGAAAGGAAGGAAGGAAGGAAAGAAGCAAGGGAGGGAGGGAAGGAGGGAAAGAAAGAAAGAAAGACATGTGCAAGAAAGAAATACACATTATATTGTCTATAACACTGTCAACTAACAGGAAAACCCTCAGGCATGTCTCCCCCTCACTTGACCACAACATGGGGCACAGAGGTGATGGGGCCACAGGGATCTCTGGAAATAACAGCTTGGACAGAGCCCATACTGATTCTGAGTGCTTTTATTATCATTACCACTTCATCATCCATTTCATAACTTAATTTTTTCATCTAGTAATAATTTTAGACTTTCTTGCACTGCCCATTTTCCAGAAGACTTTCTGGCAGTAGGACAGTTAACACTTGGGGAAGACCCTCCAAAGCCTAATCACTGGCTTACTGGCTAAAAACTAGTCCATCTGTCACAAGCAGAGTGTATGGAAGTCTGGAAAAGAGATTTTCAAGGAAGACACACGCAGAAAGAGCTCTGAGCAGAAGGGGTCCCTCTGTAAAGGAAAGGAGAAGGACCAGGTCCCTGGAGTGTATGTTCTTGTTACTGCAGGGCATCAGGACAGAGATCGAGGTGTTCTCATCCAGGTGGGAGAAAGGGCAGCACCTACAGGGCTTCATCCGAGACAGTGTCATGGATTTACAGACTTGTAGGTCCCACTTGTATTTGCTCACATCCACAGCAATGTCCTGGTTCCAGAGAAAACACTAATGTGGCTTCTCTTCTCAGTTGTACAGGAACTGTGGACACAGTCTGTCTCTGCACATAACTAAAAGTAGTATGTTTTGTTAGATTTATTTCAGTGACCACATTCAAGAAAGAAAAATTGTCATGAGAGATATCTCTCAATACCTAATGAAAAACCCCAACCTGTGACTCTTTTTTATCCCAGTGTTAATCTTTTAAGATCATGTTTTAAACCTCAGAATTTCAGCTGAGCCCCAAGGCATCTACCCCTAAATCATGACTGTGCCCAGCCTGAGCTCATGATTGGACAATCTCCAGGTGTCTGTTTACAACCTGCTACTTAGATGATTGCTCAAGTGCGCTCTCTTTCTCTTGCTCTCTGTTTGTCTCCTCTTCCCCTTTCAGTGTTACAAGAATCTTTAGCTGAGGCTCTGAGAGAAGCAGCTGGCCATGAAGAGACTGGGGTCTTTTGCAGAGAGACTCACAGGGCTGATCTGACAGCCCTGCCAACATGTAAAATGAACCTGTGGTCACCCTGCTCATCCAGGCTGAGGACACACTTCCAGAAGGATTCCCTCTTCAGCATGGTCTTGCTGGGACAGATCCTCTGGCCCCTGGTTCTCTGCATTCCTGGTAGGTAACTTTTCTTCACAAATTTACAAAAAGGTAATTTTCAGGATGAGAACTGTGATGGCTATGCCCATCCAGTGTGTGAAATAATTGAGACAAAGACTAAGGTTTGTGTGCCCATCTTTGTTTCACAAGACAGGTGCATGAAAAAATACTTTGGACACAATTTGTACAAAGATATATTTATGTGAGAAATACCTGAATATGGAGTTGCAATTATTTGTTCCTTTACAACTATTGTTGTGCACTTGTGTTCAGACCATTTCTTTCATTCTCCCAGTTTCCCATGAGGCTACTGTGCTGACTCAGTCTCCATCCCTCGTGTCTGTGGCCGTGGGAGAGAGTGTCTCCATCTCCTGCAAGGCCAGCCAAAGCCTCATCCATAGCAATGGAATCACCTACTGAAACTGGTTCCAGCAGAAACCACACCAGTTGCCTCAACTACTGATCTCCAGGGCGTCCAACATGGTCCCTGGGGTCCCCACCTGGTTCAGTGGCAGTGGTTCAGGGACAGATTTCTCCCTGACAACCACCAG
>CAUYON010076218.1:0-22484 GCA_963573935.1 Arctocebus calabarensis
CACAGCTCACAGCAACCTCCAACTTCTGGGCTTAGGTGATTCTCTTGCCTCAGCCTCCCGAGTAGCTGGGACTACAGGCGCCCGCCACAACGCCCAGCTATTTTCTGTTTTTGCAGTTTGGCCGAGGCCGGGTTTGAACCTGCTACCTTCGGTATATGGGGCCGGCGCCCTACTCGATGAGCCACAGGTGCTGCCCAGCAAAGAAGGATTTTAATAATCAATTGAATGGGATGATCAATTCTAAGGATACCAGTTATCCTCTTTCCACAGTTATCCTTGTCATTACCTAATGGACTCATGAACAAAATGACCAGGGTGGCAGAGATGGAGGCTATGCAAGGGCTCTCCAACATGGACAGCCACTCATCAAGGCCAACTTGGCTACCACCACTGCTGAGTGCCCCATCTTCCAGCAGTAGTGACTACCACTAAGTCCCCAATATGGTCAATTCTCTAGAGTGATCTGCTAGCTACCTGGTGGCAGATTGACTACATTGGACCACTTCCATATAGAAGAGGCAGTGTTTCATTCTTACTAAAATAGATACTTACTCTAGATACAGATTTGCCTTCCCTACATTCAATGCTTCTGCCAAAACTACCACTCATGAACTTAGAGAGTGCCTTTTCCACCATCCTGGTAGTCCATATAGTATTGCTGCTGATTTTTTTTTTTTTTTTTTGAGACAGAGTCTCACTTTGTCGCCCTGGCGTCACATCTCACAGCAACCTCTAGCTCTTAGGCTTAGTGATTCTCTTGTCTCAGCCTCCTGAGTAGCTGGAACTATAGGCACCCACCACAACGACTGTTTTTTTTTTTGTTTTTTTTTTGCAGTTTGGCCGGGGCTGGGTTTGAACGTGCCACCCTCAGTATATGGGACGGGCGCTCTACTCACTAAGCCACAGGCGCCACCCTATAGCATTGCTTCTAATCAGGGTACTCACCTCACAGCAAAAGAAGCATGGCAGTGAGCTCATGCTCATGGAATTCACTACTCTTATCATGTTCCCTACCATCCTGTAGCAGCTGGTTTGATAGACCTTGGAGACTCAGTTATAGCTTCAGCCTGGTGGCAATACCTTGAAAAGCTGGGGCAAGGCTCTTCAGAAGACTATATGTGCTGAATAGTGTCCAATTTATAGTACTGTTTTTTTCATCGCCAGGATTCATTGGTCTAGTAATCAAGAGGCAGAAATGGGAGTGGCACCACTCACCATCACCCATAGGGACACACTAGCAAAATGTTTGCTTCCTGTTCCTGTGACATTATGCTATTCTAGCTAGCCCAGAGGTCTTTGTTCCAAAGGGAAGACTGCTCCCACTAGGAGAAACAATAATGATTTTACTGAACTGTAAGTTAAGACTGCCAGGTGTTTACTTGCCATATGTCCTCCTCTGAATCAGCAGGCAAAGAAAGGCATTACTATGCTGGTTAGGGTGATTGTTGACCTCCAAGGGAAAAGTGGACTACTCTTCTACAGTGGAGGGAAAGAAGAGTATGTCTGGAATATAGGAGATCCTTTTTTAGGCCTTCTCTATCCTTTGTGATTAGGTCAATGGTTTTTAGGTCTGGCATGGTGGCTCATGCCTGTAATCCCACCACTCTGGGAGGCTGAGGCAGGCAGATCACCTGAGCTCATGAGTTCGAGACCAGCCTGAGCCAGAGGGAGACTCCATTTCTAAAAAATAGCTTGCCATTGTGGTGGGCGCCTATATCTGAGGCAAGAGGATCACTTGAGCCCACAGGCTGGAGGTTATTGTGAGCTGGGACACCACGGCACTCTACCAGGGGTGATAAAGTGAAATTCTGTCTGAACAAAAAAAAAAAAAAAAAGAAGAAGAAAGAAAAGACTACAGTTGTTTAATGGTTAGGGCACTGGCCATATACACTGAGGCTGGCTGATTCGGACCTGGCCCGGGCCTGCTAAACAACAATGACAACTACAACCAAAAAAACCCAACCGGGCGTTGTGGTGGGCACCTGTAGTTCCAGCTACTGGGGAGGCTAAGGCAAGAGAATTGCTTGAACTCAAGAGTTGGAGGTTGCTGTGAGCTGTGACACCACTGCACTCTACCAAGGGTGACAAAGTGAAACTCTGTCTCAAAAAACAAACAAAAAAAAAAACAAAAGAAGAATACAGTATGCAGTGCTGGAAAGACAAGAGACAACTGTAACTCTCATATACTGCTAGTGGGAATGCAAAATTATATACTCCCTTTGTAAAACAGTTTGGCAGTTTCTTACAAAGTTACACCTACACTTACCACCTAACCTAGAAATCCCACTCATAGGTATTTTCCCAAGAGAAATAAAAACATGTCCACACAGAGACCTTCATTGAATTCTCAGCAGCTTTATTATAATAGCCCCAAACTGGAAACCACCTAAGTGCCTATCAGCTAGGAAATGGATAAACAAATTATAATACATCATATAATGAAGTACTACTCAGCAATAAAAAGGAATAACAATGCAACTCCTTGGAAGAATCTCAAAAGCATTTTACTAGGTGAAAAAAGCCAGACACAAAGGCCTATATATGGCAGGATGGCATTGCATTTAATTACATTTTAGAAAATTCAAAAGTAGAGGAACTAGAATCTGATCAGTGGTTGCTAGGGGCTGTGGAGGGGGAGGGGACTGACCAGAAAGGGGCACAAGAGAACTTGACGAGGTGATAGAAACGTGCTATATGGCCAGGCACAGTGGCTCACGCCTATAATCCCAGTACTCTGGGAGGCCAAGGCAGGTGGATTGCCTGAACTAGAGCCAGACCCCATCTCTAAAAATAGCCGAGTGTTGTGGTGGGCACCTGTAGTCCCAGCTAGTCGGGAGGCTGAGGCAGGAGGATCTCTTGAGCCCAAGAATTTGAGGTTGCTGTGAGCTGTGTTGATTCCATGTGGTACTCTACCCAGGTTGACCATGAAACTCTGTCTCAGGCAAACAAAAAAGTAGTGAATTTTACTTTATGCAAATTATTTCTCCATAAACTTCAATTTAAAAAGAACCACCATTGCCACACCTTTTGGGGGCAAAACACGATTGTAAGAGGGTCTTTTCCTAACAAATGCAACCAGTGTAACATGGTTTCTTGTACCCTTAATGAATCCCCAACAATAAAAAAAAAAAAAAAAAAGAACCACCATTGACAAAAAGTATGGTTTTTATTTTTTATTATTATTTTTGAGACAGAGTCTCACTTTTTTTTTTTTTGTAGAGACAGAGTCTCTCTTTATCGCCCTCAGTAGAGTGCCATGGTGTCACCAGCTCACAGCAGCCTCCAACTCCTGGGCTTGGGGAATTCTCTTGCCGCAGCCTCCCAAGTAGCTGGGACTACAGGCACCTACCACAATGCCTGCCTATTTTTTTGTTCCAATTTGGCTGGGGTCCGTTTTGAACTCACCACCCTCTGTATATGGGGCGGTGCCCTACTTACTGAGCCATAGGCGCTGCCCCAGGGTCTCACTTTGTAACCTCTGGTAGAGTGCCATGGCATCACAGCTCACAGCAACCTCAGACTCTTGGACCCAAGTGATTCTCTTGCCTCAGCATCCTGAGTAGCTGAGACTACAGGTGTCCATCACAATGCTTGGCTATTTTTGTTTTTTGAGACACAGTCTCACTATGTCACCCTCAGTAGAGTTCTGTGGCATCATAGCTCACAGCAACTTCAAACTCTTGGGCTTAAGCAATTCTCTTGCCTACGCCTTCCAGTAGTTGGAACAAAAGGTGCCTGCCACAACACCCGGCTAACCGGCTATTTTCTTTTAAAAGCGGGGTCTCGCTCTTGCTCAGGCTGGTCTTTAACCTGTGAGTTCAGGCAATCTACCCACCTCAGTCTCCTAGAGTGCTAGGATTACAAGTGTGAGCCACTGCACCTAGCACAAGTGTAGTTTTTAAATGTGTCCACAAATACTTTTTTTTTCTTTTTGAGACAATCTTACCATGTTGCCAGACTAGAGTACCATGGTATCAGCCTAACTCACAGCAACCTCAAACTCCTGGGTTAAGTGATCCTCCTGCCTCAGGCTCCTGAGTAGCTGAATAGATAGATGGGACTACAGGCACCCACGGCAATACCTGGCTAATTTTTCTATTTTTAGTAGAGATGGGGGGGCTTGCTTTTGCTCAGGCTTGTCTTGAACTCCTGAGCTCAAGTGATCCTTCCCCTTTGGCCTCCCAGACTGCTATGATTACAAGCATGAGCCATTGCAACTGGCCTGTCCACAAATTTTTTAATGCTCTTCACTTCAAAAGGTGGAGCCTAATTCCACTGCCCTGAGTATGTGCTGTTCTTCTGTAGTGATACACTTCTAACAAATGGAATTTGGCAGAAGTGACGGTGTGTGACTGCTGAGACTAGGCCATAAAAGACATTGCAGCTTTCCCCTTGTTCCCTCTCTTGGATCACTCACTCTGGGGTAAGCAAGGTACTATATTGTGAAGACACTCACCTAGCCTTATGGAGAGACTTCTATGTTAAGGAATCGAGACCTCTCGCCAGCAATGATGTGAGTGAGACATTCTGGAATTAAATTCTTGAGCCCCCATCCTTGAGTCAACTGAAGCTACAGCTCTGGCTGACATGTTTTTGTTTTTAAAGACAAGTTTCATTGTGTTGAATTTCAGTAGAGTGCAGTGGTGTCATAGCTTACAGCAACCTCGAACTCTTGGGTTCAAGCAATTCTCTTGTTTCAGCCTCCCAAGTAGCTGGGACTACAAGTGCCTGACACAATGCCTGGCTATTTTTTAGAGATGGGGTCTTGCTCTTGCTCAGGTTGGTCTCAAACCTGTGAGCTCAGGCAATTCACCCACCTCGGCCTCCCAGAATGCTAGGATTACAGGTGTGAGCCACCTCACCTGGCCTCTGGCTGTCATTTTGTCTGCAACCTCATGAGAAATCTTGAGCCAAAACCGAATAATTAAGCTACTCCTACATTTTGACTCACAGAAACTATGAGATTGTAAATATTTATTTATTTACTAAGTCTAGGGTAATTTGTTACATAATTATAGATAATTATATATGTGTGTGTTTGTGTGTGTATGCTGGGAGTAGGGTTAGAACTTTAGGCTTGATTTGTTGTTGTTTTTCCTTTTTGAGACCGAGTCTCACTATGTTATCTTTAGTAGAATGCCATAGCTTCATAGCTCACCACAACCTCAAACTCTTGGGCATAAGGCAGTGGTTCTCTACCTTCCTAATGCCAGACCCTTTAATACAATTCCCCGTGTTGTGGTGAGACCATTATGCATTACGAAGGTTGAGAACCACTGGCTTAAGTGATCCTCTTGCCTCAGCCTCCCAAGTAGCTGGGACAATAGGTGCCCGCCACAACGCCCTGCTATTTTTTTTTGTTGTTATTGTTGCAATTGTCATTGTTTTAGCTGGCCCAGGATGGGTTCAAACCTGCCAGCCTCAGTGCATGTGGCCGGTGCCGTAACCACCTGTGCTACAGGCGTGGAGCCCAGACTTGATTTAAAGTAATTACTTTCCTAGGGAGCAGGCAAGAGTGGAAGCAGGGAGACCAGTTGGAGACTAGGGAAGGGATTATGGTGGCTTAAATAGTGGGGTGGTGACAGTGGAGATGGATGTGTGGAGTGAAGGAAGTAGGAGTATCAAGCATGAGCCTTAGGTTCTCTTTGAATAGGTTAAATGGAGATAATTGTAGAAAGAACAGATCAGGAGAGTAGTGGAGTAAAACAAGTCTTGAGGAGTATTAAGCATAATGTATTTGAGAAACTACAATCAGACCATTATACTTAGAGTTCATGGTGATTGGATGGGAGGAGAGAGTGGTGAGCAAGTGGGCTGAAAAGAAAGCCAGGAAAGAAAGGCCTTGTTTACCACCACAAGGTGCCTACACTTTATCTGAAGCCTATTTAGCCACTGGAAGTCACTAAAAGATTTTAAGTAAGAGAATGATTGAGAAAATTCAAAGTTTAGAAAGATAATTTGGATTAAAGAAGGGAGATATTAGAAGCCAGAAGACATTTTGAATAACTTCCTACTTTTTATGAGGCAGCATTGTATAGGGGTAAGAACATTGAATGGGTTTGGCAAAAATAAATAGATAAATAAATGGTTTGGAGTCAGATGGATCAAAGTTCAAATCGTGGCATAGCAAATTATCAACTGTTATGGACTGAATTGTGTCTCCTCAAAACTCAGATGTTGAAGTCTCCTAACCCCTGCACCTTTGGAAATAAGGTCATTGTAGATGTAATTATTTTTTGAATTCTTTTCTTTTTTTGTAGAGACAAGAGTTTCACTTTATTGCCCTCAGTGGGGTGCGTGGCGTCACACAGCTCACAGCAACCTCCAACTCCTGGGCTTAGGCGATTCTCTTGCCTCAGCCTCCCGAATAGCTGGGACTACAGGCGCCTGCCACAAGGCCCGGCTATTTTTCTGTTTTGCAGTTTTGGCGGAGGCCAGGTTTGAACCCGCCACCTTCAGTATATGGGACCGGCACCCTACTCGATGAGCCATAGGCGCCGCCTGTTGACATAATTATTGAAGATGAGGTCATGCTTGAGTAGGGTTGGCCCCTAATTCAGTAAGACTAGTGTCTGTCCAAAAAGGGGAAAGTTAGATACAAATGTGCACACAGAGACAATGTCATGTGAAGATGAAAGCACAGATTTATAAGCCAAAGAATTATCAGCAAAACATTAGAAGCTGGGGGAGAAACATGGAATGCAAGATTCTCCCTCACAATTCTCAGAAGGAACCAATCCTGTCAACATGTTGTGGTCAAACTTCTAGCCTCCCAAACTGTGAAATAATAACTTTCTGTCTTTAGATAGAAATATGAATGGTTAAAGCCATTCAGTTTGTGGTACTTTGTCATAGCAGCCCTATCAAAAATATATGCCACCCATGTCACCTTGGAAAAATTATTTAATCTTGCTAATACCTGGTGTCCTAATCTGTTCAATGGGGATAATTATGTCTATGTCATGGGGTAGTCATGAGGATTAAATAAAATGACATTTGGAAAGCACCTGGAATAAGGCAACACTACATAAAAATTACCTTGGCTAGGTGAGGTGGCTCATGCCTGTAATCCTTGTACTTCAGGAAGTCATGGCAGGTGGATTGCTTGAGCTCAGGAATTGGAGACCAACCTGAGCAAGAGTGAGAGCCTGTTTCTGCTAAAAATAGAAAAAGTTAGCTAGATGTTGTGGTGGGTGCCTGCAGTCCTAGGTATTTGGGAGGTTGATATAAGAGCCCAAGAGTTTGAGGTTGCTGTGAGCTAGATGATCCCACCGCACTCTACTAAAGGTAACAGAGTAAAATTCTGTCTCAAAAAAAAAAAAAAAAACCAAAACATAAATATTACTATGCATTTGTGAGACCCTAATGTTATCCAAGAAAAGTAGAACATCTCTGGAGATTTTTATAAAATTGACTGCAATTGTCAGGGTCATTTGTAATACAATCTGACTCACAGGATGGATAAGATGACTTTAGAATCCCATTTTCCTTTTGGAATCCTTAGAGTGTAGCTCTGGCATTATCTTATGCTTGGTGAAAATGTAGTTTCTTTGCGAAAGTACCCTCAAAGGCAGCAGGATTGAAGTGAACTAATGGGGTGTCCAAACTGTGCCGAGGGTTGCATGCAGATTATGTGAACTTCTTTGTTTATCTGTGATATCACGAAAATTATGCAGATCTTTTTTTTTTTTTTTTGCTCATTAGCTTTTGTTAGTGTTTATATATTTAATGTGTGGCCCAAGACAACTCTTCTTCTTCTAAGGTGGCATATAAGCCAAAAGATTGGACACCCCTGCTAGGTGAATGGAGTTACAGAAAAATGAGCCAGACGCCTCAGGCCTCTGGACTCCCCAGCTCACTTCCTTAGGTAAAAGATTTAGGCTGGGGGTTGTCCTCTCCTGAGCTCCATAAGGGAAACCCAACAGAGGCCTCACCAGTCTCTGGAACGCCTGGTCCTTTCAGGCAGGGAGTGTTTTGCCAAAGCAAACAATCTCGGCTCTAGGGCTCTACGATTGTGCTTTGGCTGGGGTAGGGGAGAACAAAGATTTCTTTCTTTGCTTCCCCAACTCTATGGCTCCAGCCAAAGGCACTGTTTACACAATCTTCCCTGGTGAAGAATTTGTTCCTTTTCTCTCCAGGTTGCAGCTGGAAAAGATTGATTCCCTTCTTGCCTATTCTTTTTTCTCATGTCCTTAGGCAGGAAAAGTGCCCAAATACCCCAAACTGCCACCCTCAGAGAAGATGTCAGCACACTTAGGAGTAACTCTAGGCCTTTTTGTGATGTGACAGAGAATCTTAGTTTTGGTGAAAGAAAGTCTATCTGGCTGAGAAAGAAGGGCAGTGGGAAAGGTTGGGAGCCCAGCTGTGCTCCATTCCTGGTCTGCTTATTCCACTCTCTATCATTCTCCAGGCTTTCTCAGCTCATTTCCAAAAGTGAATAAAATAATCAAAATCAAGGGCTGGTTTGGCTTTCTCCTTTGAGCAAATGACAAAGTGGGTAGGATGACAACAGTGTTTCACAGTGGGAGTTTTCTTTAGTTTTTAGTTTATTATTAACTCCAGCAGCACAGATATCTCCCCCATTCCCCAAAAAACAAAAGCAAGGGAGAGAAAAGGAAATCCCAGAGTGGAAGAGTATAATTTTAGTATTGGCAGAGAACCCTAGTGTTAAATTACTCCCAGTAAAGTGGTAACTAAGGAACTGCAGAGTCAGAGATAATTTACACAATCCAGGTCTCCAACAAGTAGTTTTAAAACCTAATTTCACTTATTTCCACGACATCTCAGAGGCAGACAGTCTGCCTACTTCATACAAGGGAAGGAACTGAAGCATGGGAAATGTTAACCAAAAGCCACTCAGTGAATGACTTGAATCCAGGATTCTGGGACTTTCAGTCTGGTTGACTCCATGAGGTCAATCTGTTTTCTGAAAACTGTATAGGTCTTTGCTCCTGCACAAATTTTCCCTGAGCTAATTTTTCTCCCTATCTTAAATCCCCACTGACTATTCTCTCGTTGCTAAGGGAGCTATGGCTAGCTGTTTATTACCCTTTGCAGGTATGTTTTGGAAACTTGAAGTCCCTGCTTCAGCTGTTGGGAAATGTGAATAGAAAGGTCAAAGGGGTACAGAGGGGCTGAAAGTCCATTTAGGCTCAGATATAATCTCTACATACACGCAAAAGCACCCTGCAACCATGTCCCTAGCAAGACAGGCTCATCATTTCTGTAAAAGCAGCCATATAGTTCCTGCAAGGCTGTAATCCACAATGGTTAAAAAGATCCATCTTGGGGACAAAGCTGAGTCTATTATGCTGAGGCTGCCCAGAAACTCTGAAATTGAAGAGTAGGGTAAAATAAGCCTGGGGTAGGCAAAATGATACTTATCTATAAGATAACAGCAGGGTGGCGTGGCGCCTGTAGCTCAAGTGGCTAAGGCACTAGCCATGTACACCAGAGCTGGCAGGTTTGAATCCAGCCTGGGCCTGTCAAACAACAATGACAACTACAACCAAAAAATAGCAAGGCGTTATGGAGGGCACCTGTAGTCCCAGATGCTTGGGAGACTGAGGCAAGAGAATCGCCTAGGAACTGGAGGTTGCTGTGAGTTGTGATGCTACAGCACTCTACCCAGGACGACAGCTTAAGGCTCTGTCTCAAAAAAAAAGATAACAGAGGGCGGTGCCTGTGGCTTAGTGAGTAGGGCACTGGCCCCATATACCAGAGGTGGTGGGTTCAAACCCACCCCCGGTCAAAAAAAAAGGGCAGTGCCTGTGGCTCAGTGAGTGGGGTGCTGGCCCCATATACAGAGGGTGGCGGGTTCAAACCCGGCCCCAGCAAAAATGCAACAAAAAGTAGCCGGCCGTTGTGGCAGGCACCTGTAGTCCCTACTCGGGAGGCTGAGGTAAGAGAATCGCCTAAGCCCAGGAGTTGGAGGTTGCTGTGAGCTGTGACGCCACAGCACTCTACCGAGGGCGACAAAGTAAGACTCTGTCTCTACAAAAAAAAAAAAAAAAAAGAAGACGATAACAGCAGGGATAGTAATTGTTTAGCCTCTTGTGCTAGATTAGATTCTATGGAATTAGGCAGCAGCAGATCTGATAAGTCAACTTTTAGAGATTCCTGTCAATTTAAGAACCAAATGAAACTTTACTCTTACTACAGATTGGGATACTGCACTTGTATTAGCTTTCTACTGCTGCATAACAAACCACCACAAATTTAGCAGCTTAAAACAATATCCATTTTTGGGCAGCACCAGTGGCTCAGTGGGTAGGGTGCTGGCCCCATATAGCGAAGGTGGTGGGTTTGAACCCGGCCCTGGCCAACCTGCAACAAACAAAAGCCGGGCGTTGTGGCGGGTGCTTGTAGTCCCAGCTACTCAGGAGGCTGAGGCAAGAGGATCGCCTAAGCCCAGGAGTTGGAGGTTGCTGTGAGCTGTGACGCCATAGCACTCTACCGAGGGCAATAAAATGAGGTTCTGTCTCTAAAAAAAATGTATATATATAAACAACATCCATTTATTATCTTACTGTTCTGTGGATCAAAAATCCAGGCAGGCTTGACTGGGTTCTCTGTTGGGGTCTCACAAAGCCAAAATTAAGCAAGAAAAAGTCAAGTTCTTCAGACTCTTACCTGTTCTGGGGAAGAATTCGCATCTGAAAGCTCAATCAGTTTGTTGGCAGAATTCAGTTCCTTGCAGTTGCAGGAATGAGATCACCATTTCCTTGCTGGTTGTTCACTGAGGTCACTTTCTGGTCCTTGTATATGTTCCCCTCTATCTTCAAAGCCATTGATGGTATGTTAAATTATTTATTTATTTATGTTTGAGATAGAGTCTTACTTTTTTGCCCTGGATAGAGTGTCATGGTGTCAGAGCTCAAAGCAACCTCAAACTCCTGGATTCAAGTGATTTTCTGGCTTCCTAGGTAGCTGGGACTACAGGTACCTACCACAGTGCCTGGCTGCTATTTTTTTTTTTCTTGTAGAGACAGAGTTTGACTTTATCGCCCTTGGTAGAGTGCCATGGCGTCACACAGCTCACAACAACCTCCAACTCCTGGGCGTAGGCGATTCTCTTGCCACAGCCTCCCAAGTAGCTGGGACTACAGGCGCCCGCCACAATGCCCAGCTATTTTTGTTTTTGCAGTTCAGACGAGGCAGGGTTTGAACCCGCCACCTTCGGTATATGGGACCAGTGCCCTGCTCAATGAGCCACAGGCGCCGCCCTTTACTATTTCTTTTGAGACAGAGTTGCCCTGAGTGCTATGGCATCATAGCTCACAGCAACTTCCAACTCGGGCTCATGTGATTCTCTTGCCTCAGTTCTATTTTTAGCAGAGACAGGGTCCCCTTTTGTTTAGGCTGGTCTTGAACTTGTGAGCTCAAGCAATCCACCTACCTTGGTCTCCCAGAGTGCTAGGATTACCAGTGCCCCACCACACACAGGTCTTTTCTATTTTATTTTCTATTTTTTTTTTTTTGAGACAAAGTCTTACTTTGTAACTTTGGGTATAGTGCTATGGCTCACAGCAACCTCAAATTCTTGGGCTTGAGAGCTCCTCTTGCCTTAGCCTCCCAAGTAGCTGAGACTATAGGCCCTAGCAACAGCCGGCTAATTTTTCAATTTTTAGCAGAGATGGGGTCTTGATCTTGCTCAGGCTGGTCTCAAACTCCTGAGCTGAAGTGATCCTCCCACCTCAGCCTTCTGAATTGCTAGGATTATAGGCATGAGCCACAGTGCCTGGCAGAGGGTCATGTTCAAGCAAAGTTACATGTGAAATGCTATTTTTTTGGTCAGGCATAGTGGCTCATCCTTGTAATCCTAGCACTTTGGAAGTCCAAGATGGGTGGATCACCTGAGGTCACGAGTTCAAGACCCCATCTCTACTAAAATGGAAAAATTAGCTAGGCATTGTGGCAAATGCCTGTAGTCCCAGCTACCCAGGAGGATGAGGCAAGAAGATTGCTTGAGCCCAAGAGTTTGAGGTTGCTGTGAGCTATGGCACCATAGCACTCTGTCCAGGGTGATAGAGTGAGACTCTGTCTCCAAACAAACAAACAAACCCCCACCCCCAAAACCCTGTTACATAAAAAAGAAGAAAGGCTTGGCGCCCATAGCACAATGGTTTTGGTGCCGGCCACTTACACCAAGGCTGGTGGGTTCGAACTCAGCCTGGCCCTGCTAAACAATGACAACTGCAACAACAAAAATAGCCAGTTGTTGTGGTAAGCGCCTGTAGTCCTAGCTATTTGGGAGGCTGAGGCAAGAGAATTGCTTAAGCTGAAGAGTTTGAGATTGGGGATCTGTCTCAAAAAAAAAAAAAGAAAAGAAAAAAAGAAAGAGGGTCATGGCTCAGCACCTGTGGCTCAGCGGGCTAAGGCACCAGCCACATATACCTGAATTGGCGGGTTCGAATCCAGCCCCTGGGCCCGCCAAACAGAACAACAATGACGGCTGCAACCAAAAAACGGCCGGGCATTGTGGCGGGCGCCTGTAGTCCCAGCTACTTGGGAGGCAGAGGCAAGAGACTCGCTTGAGCCCAGGAATTGGAGGTTGCTGTGAGCTGTGATGTCACAGCACTCTATCCAGGATGACAGCTTGAGGCTCTGTCTCAATAAAAAAAAAAAAAAAAAAAAGAAAGAGGGTCATTTAAAAAATTCTGCCCACCATAGCACTTATTCAAAAGATAAAAGGAAAGGATCTTTTGCAGATAGGGTGGGGGGAGAAAAAGGGAGTAAACTATTTTTAACTAACCATTTACTCTAATAAGGGAAGATAATCATTGGAGATGAGAAAGGCCTGACCTCATGTTTTCTATCATTTCTGAAGTGGAACCACAAGGTAAATGGTCAAAAATAAGGAAACTTTAAGGAATGCCTAGGGACTAAAAGATCTTCCCATGTTTTAGTTTTTCCTCATCAAATGGTTAAGAGCAGCAAGATGTCCAACAATGTATCCTACGAATATATGTTGGAAAATGCATGGTATTTTGAGATACGGTTATCAATAAAGATAAAATTTCTTTGCTCAAAACTTGGGGGAATAAGACAATATTTTTTACTCACCAGTGTGATATTACTGCTTTTCCTTTTTCTTTTTCAGAATTCTTACTTATTTTTTTCGAGACAGAGCCTCAAGCTGTCGCCCTGAGTAGAGTGCTATGGCATCACAGCTCACAGCAATCTCCAATCCCTGGGCTCAAGCGAGTCTCCTGCCTCCGCCTCCCAAGTAGCTGGGACCACAGGGTCCCACCACAACGCCCTGCCATTTTTTGGTTGCAGCTGTCATTGTTGTTTGGCGGGCCTGGGCTGGATTTGAACCTGCCAGCTCAGGTGTACGTGGTTGGTGCCCTAGCCCATTGTGCCACAGGCACTGAGCCTCTATTTCAGAATTCTATATGAATATGCATTTTCATTTGAGTGAAAAAACAGAACTACCATAGGTTCCTAGCCATAAACTCAAGCTAAATCACTAGTGTTGTCCCCGAGCAACTGTCTCCTACTGATGACCTTGTAAAGCCCTCAAACTAATATGTCTATTTATTTAGAGATGGAATCTTACTCTGTTGTCCAGGCTGGAGTGCCATGGCATGATAGCTCACAGCATCCTTAAACTCCTGGGTTGAAGTGATCCTTCTGCATCACCCTGCTGAGTACCTGGACTACAGATGCCCACCATAACGCCCAGCGAATTTTTCTATCTTTAGTAGAGATGAGGTCTCACACTTGTTCAGGCTGGTCTTCAACTCCTGAGCTGAAGTGATCCTCCCACCTCAACCTCCCAAAGTGCTAGGATTATAGGCATGAGCCACAGAACCTGGCTCTAGTTTAAAAGGGAGGCTGCAACAGGTTCTTTATTATTACGGTTTAGCATTTACATAATTTTCAAATTTACTTCTAATTAGGATAGCACAAACCTGTTCCTCCCCTCATGCTGAAGAAACACAACTGACTCTTTTAAGAAACTGAGGAAGAGGAGAGGAGCAGGCCCATCCCTGGGTTGAGATGTTTCCTGGGTAAACTTTATTTCTCTATTAAAACATAGCACTCTTCATGCTAAGTTGCTGAAAACTTCAGTTGCCAAGAAATATCTCTTGGGGCCTGAAGCTAAGAGGATCCAGGTTGCCTTGATTCTTCCTGAAGAAATTTTCTTCTACGCTTCTTGCAAAACCATTTCATCATCTAACCTGTTCTCTCCAAGCATCCAGTCCCAAAGAAAGGACCAAGAAAACAGATAACTGATGACTCAGGACGAGGATGGAGCAGCAAAGGCTCCCAGTAGAGGTTTAAATTCAATGCTAGAAACACAGGGAAGGCTACTTCTCATCTCCCAATATGTAAATACTTCCCACCAACTATGCGGCTAATGACACAAAAGTCAGGAAGTGATCTAAAAAGGTTCGCAGCTCAGAAAATAGTTATTTGAAGATGATATAGCAATCTGAATGTAAACTATAGACTATCCCTCTCAACGCTGATCACAATAGCACAAAGGCAAGCATTAATGATTTGCTGTGACCTGCTTCAGTTTATGCTGGGCTTTAATTTTAGTCACTGAATGTACCAAAAGGAATACCTTGGGTCACCTACACATCATCTCTGCCAGGACACTAATTTATACTGTTTTTTCAAATATGAGAAGATAAGGCTATTCAAAGTTTATGGAGTCTTTAGAAAATATGTAAATAATTTCTCACCTTTATACTGACTGTACGTACAATCCAAAGTCCCTCTTGAGGCAGCTTTAAGAGAAAAAAAGGTTGGGTGACGCCTGTGGCTCAGTGGGTAGGGCACTGGCCCCATATACAGAGGGTGGTGGGTTCAAACCCGGCCGGGCCAAAGTACAACAAAAAAAATGGCCAGGTGTTGTGGCGGGCACCTGTAGTCCCAGATACTCGGGAGGCTGAGGCAAGAGAATCGCTTAAGCCCAGGAGCTGGAGGTTGCTGAGCTGTGTGATGCCACAGCACTCTGAGGGCAATAAAGTGAGATTGTCTCTACAAAAAAAAAAAAAAAAAAAGAGAAAAAAGGGTTTATCCTTGCTTACTCTGCCCTTCCCTCCTTACTTGGGAAAATGCTATCACAGTTGCCAGCAACACTATGCTTGAGAGTCCCACAAGACCAATGGTCTTTTTTTTTTTTTTTGAGACAGAGCTTCAAGCTGTCGCCCTGGGTAGAGTGCTATGGCATCACAGCTCACAGCCATGACAATTCCTGGGCTCAAGCGAGTCTCTTACCTCTGCCTCCTAAGTAGCTGGGACTATAGGCGCACTCCACAACGCCCGGCCATTTTTTTGGGGGGGGGGGGTTGCAGCTGTCATTGTTGTTTGGCAGGCCCAGGCTGGATTCGAACCCGGCAGCTCAGGTGTACGTGGCCGGTGCCTTAGCCGTTGAGCCACAGGCGCCGAGCCAACCAATAGTCTTATACCCTGGCCTAGGAGAGATGACTATGGTTCTAGTTCCATCACTACCAGTGAATACATCTGAGAGAACCCTTTGACCTCTCAAACGTTGCATTTCCTCACATGTGAAGTGAGGTGGTTGCATTAGATGATTAAATAAAAATTGACAAAGTACCTCCTGAGGTATTTTATGCTAGATCAGCGGTTCTCAACCTCTGGGTTGCGACCCCTTTGGACTGTATTAAAGGGTTGTGGCATTAGGAAGGTTGAGAACCACTGTGCTAGATACTTTTAGAAATACAAAGATGAACATGACATGATATAGTCCATGCCTCAACAAACAATCTAACTTGATTATCTGCATGCTCTATGGTCCTTTTCACAGGTTAATGCTCACTTGACTGAGAATAGATGGAAATCAGAAAATAGCTTCAAGGAGGTTGCACTTAAGCTAAGTCCTCAGGGATAACAGAGTTTGAAAAAGAGGAAAGTGAGCAAAGATTCAGAATGAGAAAACAAGGATGGGCAGGAAAAGGGCAAGGCTGAAAGGCAGAAAAAGGGCAAGATACGGTAAGGACAGGAAAAAATGGCAAATAATCCACTATGGGCAGTGTGTATAGGGATAATAAAAAAGTTGAGAAAGCTGAGGGCAGACTGTTTCTGAATTGGTAAATGACAAAACTAGTCCTTATGCTTAAAGAGGATCACCTACCAATGGTGGGCAGCAGTTGCTAGATGGAAGAGACTGGAAGCAGAAGAAGTAATTAAAATAGACCAGGTAGGTGACAATGAGGGCTTAAGCCAGAACAGTTGGTCAGAAAGCCCATTAATTGACACTTTAAGCCAGCACTGTAAGTTGCTACTGACCCCCATCCTCCAAGGCAAGTAGCAAGCTATGTATGCTAGGTGAAAGTAAAGGAGAGCTGAGGTGGCGCCTGGGGCTCAGTGAGTAGGGCACCAGCCCCATATGCCAGAGGTAGTGGGTTCAAACCCAGCCCTGGCCAAAAACTGCAAAAAAAAAAAAAAAAAGCTGTGTGTATTCGAATAAAGCTTTACTGAAACAGAATTAAAAATAAGTGGGCCCAGGCAGAGCCATATTGAGTTTAGATCCATCACCACCCTCTGGGCCTTGTACTCTCACCAAGGCACTCAGCCAACCATGAAAAGAAATATACACAGGAGACTCACGAAACATCTTATTAATACAGTATTTATTTACCTTTCCTTTGTCAAACCCTGAGCCAACCACTTTCCCCAGGCTGCCTGGGGAGGTATAGGAAAAGGAATACACAGGGCAGATGAGACACGGGAGAAAGAACTATGGGAGGTGGAGACGGCTCCTTCACATGGCGAAGAGGATGAGAAAGGCCACCATCAGGCAAAAGAGCCCCATGGCCTCCGAGAGGGCAAAGCCCAGAATGGCGTAGGAGAAGAGCTGTTGTTTCAGAGAAGGGTTCCTGGGAGAAGAGGAGAAAAGACTGAATTTCTAGTTCACATAAAGAAAAGGATAAACATGTCAGGTGGACTCAGGGAGAATTCCCCTCTTCAAGATGGTCTTATTTAAAGAGACTTTCCAGGCTCGGCGCCTGTGGCTCAGCGGGCTAAGGCACCAGCCACATACACCTGAGCTGGCGGGTTCGAATCCAGCCCGGGCCCGCCCAACAACAATGATGGCTGCTACCAAAAAATAGCCGGGCGTTGTGGCGGGTGCCTGTAGTCCCAGCTACTTGGGAGGCAGAGGCAGGAGACTCACTTGAGCCCAGGAATTGGAGGTTGCTGTGAGCTGTGATGTCACAGCACTCTATCCAGGGAGACAGCTTGAGGCTCTGTCTCAAAAAAAAAAAAAAAAAATAAAGAGACTTTCCAGGCTGGGTGCCCATGGCTCAGCATTTAGGGCACTGGCTGCATGCACTGGGGCTAGTGGGTTCAAACCTGGCCCGAGCCTGCTAAACAAACAACAAAAAATAGCTGGGAATTGTGGCATGTGCCTGTAAGTCCCAGCTACTTGGGAGGCTGAGGCAAGAGAATCGCTTAAGCCCAAGAGTTTGAGGTTGCTATGAGCTGTGACGCCATGCACTCTACTAAGGGTGACACAGTGAGACTGTCTCAAAAAAGAAAAAAAAAAAAAGCCTTTCGGGGTGACACCATCATGTTCATGCCCAAATCCTTGTCCTGAAGCATCAAGGGCTCCACAGGGACTGAATGAGCAGTGAGTGGACAATCTGCAACTCTGTAATATGGCCCAGGGACAATCACTATCTTCTGATAAAAGAACAAAAAAGAAGTAAAAAAAAAATCATTATCTTTTCTTGTGCTAAATTATCATCATCATCAAAATTTAAGACCTCTCAGCCTGGATACTTAATAATATCTGGAGTCCAAACAGTCTATCTGGAGCAGTGTTATCACACTTCAAGCAGCATGACCCCCAAATACCAAACATATAAAAGCTAAACTGCAATGGTACAAAAGTGGGACATTTTAAAGGCTTGTTTGGTTCTCTGAAGCAGCCTCTGGGGCACATCCTCAGAATCACAGGGCTTCAACAGAACACAATTAGGAAACATTGTTCCAGAGGACACAAGAGTCAGAAGGACAGACTACATCCTCTCCTTTGAAAGTAGTAAAAGAGCTTAGGCTTTAAAAAGCTACACATGGTCTGTGGGGTTTATGATATGAGTTAAAATAGGATAAATTGAAATCAATATATAATTTGTTATTTCCTTTAATCTGACACTTCTGGAAGTCTTGGTGGTTAAGGTAAAATACCACTAGCTTTTAACAGAATTGTGAACACAGAATTCTTTTTAAATACACATCCTAAAAAACACCTATTTCCCCAAAGACATTAAGAGAACTTGCTGGTCTCTTAAGGATTAATTCAGTTCTAACAGTGTGTTGTCCAAAGTTGGTGGAGACTAAATAGTCCCAGGTGTCAGGTAGCAAGGGCTGGCTGTAGAGCCAGTTTTCCCAGGAGTGACAGGGGGAAATTCCCAGAGATGGGGAAAAACAGTAAGCCACTATGGGCTGGGCACTTAGGGAGGCCGAGGAAGGTGATCACTTGAGCTCAGTAGATGGGAGACCAGACTGGGCAAGAGTGAGAGACCCCATCTCTACCAAAAATAGAAAACTTAGCCAGGAGTTTTGTCAGATGCCTATAATTTCAGCTACTCGAGAGGCTTAGGCAAGAGGATCACTTGAGTCCAAGAGTTTGAGGTTGCTGTGAGCTAAAGTCCCACCATAGCACTCTACTCAGGGCAACAGGACAAGATTGCCTCAAAACAAACAAACAACATCCCCCTACCCCTCCCCCCCCAAACAGTAAGCCACTCTGTTCACTGAGGCTTTAGAACAGTATGGCAAACTTTTCTGTAAAGAACCAGATAGTAAATATTTTAGGATTTGGGGGCCAGGTATGGACTCCATTACCTTAAAAAAAAAAAAACAAACAAAACTTTAAAGCCTGGGCAATAGCAAAATCTTATCTCTACAAACAATAAAAAAATTCACTAGGCTTGCCGGCAGGTACCTGTAGTTCCAGCTACTTGAGAGGACAACACAAAAGGATCCCTTTAGCCCAAGAGTTAGAGACTACAGTGAGCTACGACGACATCACTGCACTCTAGCCCAGGGAACAGAGTGAGACTCCATCTCAAAACAAAAACAAAAACCAAACAAACAAAACAATCCTTTAAAAAATAAAAATAAAAATAAATTCTTAGCCTAACCACACAAAAATTGACCTTAGTTTGCCAATTTCTGGTCTGAACCAAAGCTGTTCCATAGAACTTTCTTCAACAATATAAACATTCTATAGCTACACTGTTGAATATAGTAGTCTCTAGCCACATATGGTAAGCTCTTAAAATTTGGTGTGACTAAAAACCTAAATTGTATATATTTTAAATTAAGATTTAAATTCAAAATAGTTGCATGTAGCTAATAACTAATATACAAGATAGTATATAGACTATCTTTCTTTATTTGAGACAGACTCAGATTCTGTGGCCCAGGCTATAGTGACATGGCAATAGCCTAGCTCACAGTAATCACAAACTCCTGGGTTCAGGAGATCCTCCTGCCTCAGCCTCCCAAGTAGATGAGATAATACCCAGCCAGTACCCAGTACATAATTTTTTTGTACTTTTAGTAGAGATGGGGTCGGGGTCTTGCTCTTGCTCAGGCTGGTCTCAAACTCCTGAGTTCAAACAATCCACCTGCCTTGGCCTCCCAGAGTGTTAGGATTACAGGCATGAGCCACCACGCCTGGCCAACCCCCAAGTATTTCTGCCCGGATGTTTGGAAAGCATAGAGAACCAGTGAAAGGTATAACTTATCTTACCTGGCATAACCAATGATGAGGCTTCCAAACACAGTTCCAATCCCAGCCCCAGAGCCAGCCACACCAACTGTGGCAGCCCCAGCCCCAATGAACTTGGCTGCTGTGTCGATGTCCCTTGAAATAACACTAGTTTGGAAACTGCGGCTAGGGATAAGTGAGGTCAGGGAACGTGAGGCTGCCAAGATGCTGAGGCTCTGTGAAGAAGAGGCAGGTAGAGGGTAAAATTTTTTGGAAACCCTTTTGCTTTGGAAACTTAACAGCCCTTTATGCTATCTGATCCTACAGTTTCTCCCTCAAACGGAAAATCATTTAACTCCCTGGAAACTCTCAAATGCTAGCAAAGAACCTTTTAAAACAGGAGGTAGACTTCAAATGCCTTCACAAATCAGGTGTGGCCTAAACTGAGGTCCTAGGCCGATTTCTGGTGCCCCAAGATCATCCATCTTCCTGAGATTAGATGCTCCCAACTGAAGTCAGTAGACTAGGCCAAGTTAGGGGTAGCACATAAGGGCTTGTGTTGCTGCTGGCAAAAGCTGGAGTACTAGAATACACGTCTTAACTGTCTTCCAACTCCACCTAAAGCCAATGGCCTTTACACTTCACTAATTTAGTCTGTATCCCCAGCACTCCCCCTGTTGGTTCTGGCAAGTAACCCTCCCCAGCCCTCACCCCAAAGCCACAGTTCCAACTGGAACAGAAAGGTACCTCATCTGTCCGTGTCCGTGTCTCTGGTCGTTTCAGCACCACCACAGACAGTGGTCGGCTCAGCAGCTGAGAGGTGCTCTTGACCTAGCAGGGATGATACAAGGGCAGGAAGGTCAAGGATGCCAAGTTGTTACATCATCAGAAACAATCTCCTCTCCTCTGATGCCCTTTCCATTTTCACACTTAAATCAGAATTTTAGATCCCTCTTTCCTATTTTTAGCAAAGTCTAGATTCAAGAACTACATCATTTCTCTTGCTTCTTGGGCTTTGCTTTAAGGAAAGCAAGTCTACTTCCTTTTGGGCCATAAGTGATTACTTTATCCACTCTTGCAAGACCCTCTTACAGCCCTTGAGAGTAAGAAATCTAAACCTCAGAAACATTTGCTTCACTAAACAAAGGAGATACATACATACATACAGATAGACAGACTTTCCTCAACTTATCATGGGGTTATGTCCTGATAAATTCACCGCAAGTTGAAAATGCATTCAAATCCACCAAACCCAGCAAACATTAGAATTTAGCCTAGCCTAACCTTAAATGTGCTTAAAATGCTTACATTTAGCTGGGCAAAATCATATGGCAGCACAGTACACTGCAGAGTATTATACTGCATTATCACTAGCCTGGGGAGAGATCAAAATTCTTAATTAGAAGTATGGTTCCTACTAAATGCATATCACTTTTGTATCATCATAAAGTCAAAAAACTCTTAAGTTAAACTAAGTTGGGGACCAACTGTATCAGTAATGGCAGGCCCACAAGAAGGAAGCCCACAACTGGGCATCTTTCCCTGAATACACCTTTCTGGAAAATAGGAGCAAAGATCCAAGCTCAAAATTTATCTCCTTTTGGTAACCTTTTCTGACTAACCACAAAGCCAGAACCCCCAAAAACAGATAGCATAGTGATTAACAGTCAGCATGGAGAGTTAGACAGACTGGCATTCAGATCTTTTTTTTGAGTCTCATTCTGTTGCCCCAGGCTACAGTGCTCTGTCCGCAGCCTAGCTCACAGCAATCTCAAACTCCTGGCTTCAAGCAATCCTCCTGCCTCAGGCTCCCAAGTAGCTGAGACTACAGGTGCCTACCACAATGCCTGGCTACAATTTTTCTATATTTAGTATAGATGGGATCTCACTGTTGCTCAGGCTAGTTTCAAAAAATCCTCCTGCGTCAGCCTCCCAACCTGCTAGGGGTTGTAGGTGTGAGCTACCGTACCCAGCTGACATTTGAATCTTAACTCCCTATTAGCTGTGTAATCTCTGAACAAGTCACTTAAATATATATATATATATATATATATATATTTTGAGACAGAATTCTACCCTATGCCCTGATCAGAGTGCAATGGTGTCATAGCTCACCTCAACCTCAGACTCAGGCCGTGGGCATCCTGCTGCCTCAGCCTCCGAAACTGCTGGGATTACAGGTGCTCGCATGGCACCCAGCTGGGTTTTTCCCTTTTTTTCATGAGTTAGGGTCGCACTCTTGCTCAGAGAAGCCTTGGACTCCTGAGCTCAAGCAATCCTCCTGGCTCAGCTTCCCACAATGCTGGAATTACAGGTGTGAGTCACCATGCCCAGCAAGTCACTTAAAATCTTTCTAAGCCGGGTGGTACCTGTGGCTCAAAATTGACCCAAAGGAGTAGGGCGCTGGCCTCATATGCTGGAGGTGACAGTTTCAATCCCAGCTCCAGCCAAATTAAAAAATAAATAAATAAATAAAAATAAAATTCTGCTTAAAAAAAAAATCGTTCTAAGCCTGCATTCTCATCTATCAAATGGGAACAATATCTCTTAGGGCAGATTTTTTTTTTTCTTTCTGTTTTGGCTCCAATATACCGGAGGGGCTGGGTTTGAACCCACCACCTCCAGTATATTAGGCCTGGGCCCTACTCCTTTGAGCCATAAGTGCTGCCCCTCTAAGGGCAGATTTGAAGAGTAAATGAGATTACAATATACACAAACTAGTAAACTCAGTTCTAGGCACTTGGTAAGTGCTCAATAAATGGTACCTATTAATAGCACTAACAGT